>BGNK01004336.1:9478-24495 GCA_003297005.1 Symbiodinium sp. clade A Y106
GGTCGGCTTTGGGGTATTCCACACTATGGTACCAAACAACTGAGTGGGATCCGTTTTTCCGAGTTGTCACCCCCTCCCTGAACACTAAACAGTCACACAACCCCTCTCTTTCTTTCTTTCCTTTCTGCCGGGCTTAGGGGTCGTCGCAACGACCCCTCTCTCTCTCTCTCTCTCGTGTGGCCCTCCCCAACATCTTCAGCAGGAGTGCCAGCAAGAGCTCCAACGGCAAGTCTTCCTTGGCCCGGACCAACTCCGTTAGGAGAATGCCTGACAGCATTCATGGCTCAAGTAGGCAGAGTAAGAGCGCCATCCGCCATCGCCCGCACCTTCCATGATCATGTCACCCAGGCTCGGAGTTTGCGTCGCACGGAGAGTTGGGCTTTGCGCCACCTCCCGCAAGGCCTCTTGACATCGACTCCATCGCCAGGTCTTCACCTCGCAACCAAAACAAGAACAACTGTTCTCTCTGGAACACCCTCAGGCTACATGTCTGCACTGCCTCTGCACCGTGGCACTATGATGCTCAGCAGCTTTCATCAAAGAAGTTGCTTTTGCTGTGCTTTGGTGTGTGCATGAGGCACGCCCGCCAGGAGGTCCCCTGCAACACGGCTCCCGCTGTGGCGCGGTAGATGGTTTGCGCTCACATCCTAGCATATACACCAGTACATGAGATCTGGGAAAGCCAGATCAATTGAGTCTCCTGGTGGTCTCTTGGCGGTCTCTGGGTGTCTCTGGGTCGTCGTGGTGCTCTCTACACCGGCATCTGAAACCCAGCCTTGCACTCGGACACCAAATGCTCCATCCAGCTCTGCCAGAAGAGCAGAATATCCACCACCCCGTCACCATCACAGGTGTCCAATATGTGGGAGGCTGCGATGAGCCTGCCGCACACGGCTCAACATGCTGGTTATGATGCACCCTGCATGTAGCCACATCATGTTTGAGACCGTTTAGACCATAGTTCAAGCCTCTAAACGCTAACTCCAGCACGCTCCTGGCACGAGGGCAAACACAATTCTTCTCTATAGGTCAGCGGGCGGGGGCGGCATGTCGGCAAACGCGAAGGCCAAGCAGAGTTCTGCTAGAACTTGGAGTACGGAAGGATCAAGAAGATAAGAAAATAGGATGGTATTCCAGCTTGAGATGTGCGAGACTTGAGATGTTCCTACAACGCCCGAAAGAGATCAAGCAGAAACGTACGGAATGCATAGGACCACGACCTGAGCACCACCACCAGATACCACCAGATACCACCAGCATCACATCAGGGACCCCGAGCCCGAGCCTCCTGACATCGAAATCAAGCAGATGGCGTGCCACGGCAGGTCGAAGCAGCTGCGCCAGCCCGGCGCACGAAGCCGACGAAGCCCACGAGTCCAGCAGCCAGACAACGCCTCAGCATTCAAAGGTTTGGTTTGGTGCCGTGACGATGTGCCATGCAACTGTGCGGCCGGGCAGCAACCATACGGAAGGGAAGACAGCAAGTTGGTCTCACACAGAGGCACCAATGCTGACTCCAGCTCACCTTCGAGTCTCCCACACAAGCATTGACAGAGGCAGCAATCAGACAAAGGCACAGCCCAAGTGTGGCCGTTTTGACGAAAGTGCAATCGTACGCGTCCGACCAGATGGGTTCACCCCAGTTGAGGCGCCGAGCTCGTGTCACGCCACACACGTGTATGCTTCGCATCAAGCAAACACTACGCAGAGCTAGCAGAAGCTGCTGCCCTAATCCGAAGCCTGGTGCCGCTCTGAGGAGCTCCGGCAAAACCAACATGGCTGCCAGCAGGGACCTGGTTCCATCGGAAGCCAAAGACTCTCACGCTCAGCGGCTCAAAAGCAACTGCTTCTCTTCCAGGCCTGTTGTCCAGACTTGACCAGCAGCGCGCAAGGAGCAAGGCGAATTTGTCCCAGACACATTTCTCAGCCAGGCCTGAAAGCACGAAGGAGCTTATCGGCCTAGTAGGGCTATCTAGCACATCTGGCGATCTAGCATCCAGCTTTAGAACGGCCGGTCGGCATCTGAATTTGAAAAGCTTCTGAGGGCCAGGGTGCCATGAGCTTCGAAGGCCAGGGCGAGGGACAGAACGTGCTCCTGTCCAGGCCGTCCCGGCCACAATGTCACTACGCCGGGTGAGCTGTTAAGCAGATCAGCTCGATGATGATCACATCTAGCGCCTCGACCAAAGGCGCTGTTGCAGCATCTGCGAGCGCCGCTTCCAGCAGCGGCAACAACGCCGAAGAGGTAAGTGCCTCGCTCAAGACGGAGCTAACACTCGACCTTCCCGGCACAGTACACTCAGCCAGAACACCGCCGAATGCTTTGCAAGAATTCTGTCCCAACCCCAGCGAAGCAGAAACCGTCATGTTGCTCGTAGGAAGTCGTGGATCCTTTTGACTTTTCACAACCACATGGGAGCAACTTCTAGCCAATTTCGATGACTCGAAGCAATCGACAGAGCAACTCCCCACTTTTTCTTGGCTGCGATCGCTGACAACTTCTGTCCGCAAGCACAAACCAGGTTGAATGGTTAGGAGCCATCGTCAGGACCAGTCCGCACTGAACTCCTGAGAAACGAAGGGAAGAGCCGTGATGACAAGCTTTCCCCCGAGTCCGGCTCCGACATCTCCAAGGGCATCTGGTAGGAGGTTTCCAGTCTTCCGCGTGCTCTGCTTGTTTGGCAGCGGTCATCTCAATCGAACAGGCAGACATCTGTGGCGGTCCCATCCAAAGCATGACAAGGATGGAAAGACCTGGGAACTCAGTTCGATAAATGCTTCAGCGTCGTTCGGCAGACCAGCTCAGCTCAGCGGGTTCACCAGAACCTCGATGTTGCAGCAGACAGAGCCTTCAAGACGAAGTAGAAGATGTCGCCACTTCTTGTCATCTTGCACAGCATTTCCTCCATCAGCCTTCTATCAACTCTCAGGCCACAGCCGTCGCAATCGATAATTCCGATTATGAACCAAAGACCGCATTGTTGGCTTCAGCTCATCCCGCGGCGAAACCGCATTACCATGACCTACTGCATGCTGTACTGGCTATTGCTCGCAGTCCAACGACTCGAGATTGCCAGCGCCGTCCCAAGGACTCAAGATCAATGCTGATTCTCCTTGTGCACGTACATGCTCTCGAAGGCTTCCACATGCTCAATGGTTCTACATTCTACAGGCCAGAGCCATTGTGAGCATCGTATGCTGTGAGACATTTCTTGTTTGATGCCGGTCTTGAAGGTAGCGAAGACTGTCCTGCCACTCGTGCTCTAGTCAAGCACCAGGACGTTCATCAACCCAAAGACCAGCACAGGCGGAGGTGAATTCTCCTGTTACAGTGCAGATGCCGTAGGATGAGCGCCCTCGGAAGAGAAAGCTGCAGTCAATGAGCACTATCCTGATCATATCGGCTGTGTGGATGGCAAACAGTACCACAAGGTCTCTCTTCACACCGGCAAACACGTCACAGACGACTCTCTCCTACAGCCCCAGCCTTAGCAAAGTGCTCGTGTAGGGCCAGAGCTTGGCCGGCGGTCATAGCATGTGCTGACGATGCGATCCGCTCCTGGAAAGGGATGCAACGACGACGACGACGACGTCGACGACCACGACCGCAACAGCAACAACAACGACAACAACAACAACAGCAGCAGCAGCAACAACAAACACTAGCAGGAAAATGCCATCAGCAGAGAAGAACGAAAGAGCAGCCTTACTGCCGACACATTACAGCGCAGCAAGAGCCCAAACCGAAGCAAGCCGAGCTAAGGACTAAAAACGTCGCTGCGACGGAGAACCGGGCAAAAACCAGGTGGTCAGTTCACAGGGAGGGTGTCCTCTCCCAACACTCGGAGGACGCTCCAAGCAGCCGGCCTCCTCAGACGCGAAAATCGAAGAGTCAAGCTTTCGGGCAGATGCGTCCAGGCGTGGCTAGCGGCTAGTGAGGTGGTAAGCACTGGCACGAGGAGGCTGGAGTTTCAGCTTAGCATCAAGTCAAACTCTACAAGCTTCTTCGAGCTTGCCAATTGCTGGCCATCCAGGAGCACTGCCACCTGCAGGAGCATTCAATGTGATCCCGCCGGCATCATATGATGCACCAAACATGATCTCAACCCGAAGCCAGGGACTCAGCAAACCGGAGGCCTGTCCCACAGTGTCCAACACCGAGTCGTCGCTGACCCCGAGTGCCGACCACGCCTCTGTGACTCGAGACATCTTGAGTCTTCATGGGAATGGTTCTGTGTCCCGTCAAGATGATTTGCAGTTGGATCATGTCAAGAAGACATTCCAGCATGATGCATCTCAGCTCCGGCCTTGTGCCCACCTTTCAAGCCGACCTGGTGCAGCAGTACCTCCGACAGCAACAAGATGACATGCTGCACGCTGCACAGAAGCTTAACGAAGGGCAAGCCACCAGCTGTAGCAATGGATGTTGACTGCAGCTGTGCTGCCATATCTGGACATCTTGCCTGCAGGCATGCTCGCTCAAGCAGCAAAGCCCATGCCTGAAAGTCTCATCATTCCAAGTTGCAAGCACTGCTTCAGGGTCAGCTCTCGCAGGGCAGCATCGAATGCACCGAGGCAGCTCCGCATCGCCTGGGGCTCCTGGGCTCTTTCGGAGGCGCAGTCGAGCAGCCGCACTGCCCCATTCGAGCCAGGTCTCTGCCGTGAAAGCACCCGCAAAGGCCGAGTCTTCTGCACTCAAGCTGCCACCTCACATGCAACCTGGACTCACGTCCAAAAATCCAGCAGCAGATGGCACCTTGCTCTCCGGCTGAAAGAAGCTCCAGAGCATTCTCTGCAGGCGTTTTGGATCCATCGAGAAGGAGGTGCTCCCCCTGCGCAGACACCATCATGGGCTCCTTCTGCACAGCACAGCAAAACTCAAATGCTGTTCATTTACAAACAAGTTTGCTGGGGTCCTTGTGCTGTACAACAACCTTCTCCGTGCTGCCGTCCTCATGAGCTGGCGCTCCCAGAGAACAGAGAAGCCTATTCCAATTCGTCAGCAAGCCCGCTCTTTCCACCCCGAACGTAAGAGACGTGCAGCATGACTGTCATGCAAAGCTGCTTCTGGAAGCGTCCGAAATCACCGGAAAGTCTTCTCGGCCTTCTGGCGTCGCCTCGATGCCGAACGCGCCGATGCTCGCCGCTGAGCGCGCCTTGCGGCCACTGGGCGCCGACTCGCCGACCTGGGAAGGCTCGACTTGGCCTTAGCATGCCTTGGCCTTCGACGCCTCGGACCCCGGCCGAACGATTGCGCAGCGCCGTCCACCCAACTGAAGCACAGTTGTCAAAGCAGCGATACCAGCCTAAGGTCGAACATGCACAAACCACCACTCACCTCGATGTTGGACCGAAACTTATGAAGAATTAGATCCAGGCTGCAAGGCTGTGCCGACCGCAGAATGCCGGAAACGGGTCGCGCTGCAGGCGCTGATCGGCCTTCCACTCGTCAAATCCACGGCAATGATTACACTACAGTAGTATCACAGTGTCACAGAACCCCAGCCACCGAAAGGATCCCGCTCGGAATCGGAAGTCCTGCAAACAAACTCCCTTCTTTCGGAGTCTCCTAGCCCTGCCTCGTTGATGCTCTGCCTTCGCACCTCCTGGGCGGCCTCATGGCTTGATCCCAGCAAGCCGAGAACGACCATCCGGGTCCAGCTGGCCCAGGCCCAAGGCTAAGGCCAGAGACTGGAGCCAAAGACTGCGCGAAAGCCACGCTGACAAAGCCGACGAAGCAATGCTTGCTGTGCTCGCTGCGACTCCAAACACCCTCCAACACTCTCCGAGCCTCGTTTATGGCCCCTGCCCGAAAGGGCTTACGAGACGGGATCCAGCAAGGCCTGGCGAGGAAAGGAAAGCGGAAAGCGCAACTGCAGCACACACCGCGCGCCGCACGTGCCTTCAGTGGCTTCCCTCTGCGTGAGAGCAGCTCCTGCCGCAGGGAAATCATCTTTAGGTGCACGAGGCGACCCAGAACTTGCCTCCATCCTACGGCTGATTTCATCGCTTGTCTGGAGCAGCTTGCTTCTCGCCTGCAAGCGGAGCGACGCATCAAGATTTACCCAGCCCGGCTGCACATGTCTGCACGGGTGCCTCGTCGCTGAGGGAAGCCTGGCTCGAAGCGATCCGTCCGGCTGCACATGGTTACAGTGGTCACATGGCACGGCAAAGCTCTGCCTGAGCCGTGGCCACGCCCACGCCGGCATCGAGCGTGTCGCCTCGACCGGGTCCTCGGTCATGCTTAGACGAACAGTCGGATGAGATGCTCGTTGTAACAGAAAATATAAACGCTCTTGGAACTCTACAGCTTTTCTCTGTGCACAGCCAGCTCGGCAAGCCTGTCTACTCGTCAGAGCCATCCTCTTCGTGTCAGCAGGGTGATCAGGTGCGTCTCTCGTGACAGGAGGCCGTCGTTGAATTGCCGGAAAGACTCTGGACACCAGCTCTTCCGCTCCAAGCCGCCAGGGAAAGGATGTGGGCCGGTGACCGGTGGGCCGGGGCCTGTCAGCCATGGGCCATGGGTTGTCCATCGCTCGACGAGCATCTGCAAGATCCACTGCACCAAACTGCTCACGGCTCGCAAAGTAGCTGTATCAGCGCATCTGCTGTCTTTGCATCAAGACCCCGCGACGCATCCGTACGAACAAAATGCTGTCGAAACAAGGACTTCATCATGCCCTCTGATTTGAGCGAACTGCTGGGTGCCAGATCCTTCACAGACAAAAGAAGCTCGGGCTCGGGCCCGGGTTGCTTACTGTGAGAGCAGGGCAGTCCCCAGTCCCCAGTCCCCAGTCCTCGTCATCCACGACAGCCCAGGAGTCAACGCCCGAGGCGTTCACGAAGGCCAAGATCTGGTCGACCCGGGCTTCGCTGCTTTCGCCCCCTGCCACGGTGGTCCACTCTCGGAAGGAGAGCCCATGTTTTGCCAACTCCTCTAGAAGCATGTTGCGGGTCTTCTCAAACCTGACATGAAGCAACTTCTCCCAATTCCAGATGCTATGGAAACCCCCAGGAACCTGAAGACTCGCTGCAAGTACAAGCTGACGAGCTGCTTGCGCCAAGACGAGCTGAGGATGATCTGCGCCCCTGTTGTGGACACGACTCGACGAAGCTCCTGCATACAGGTCCCCTGGAAGCAGTGCGAGGTGTCGACCTTCTGAGTCTGCTCAAGCATTCGCACCTTCAGGGTTGCAGCATGGCCTCTCTATGGCTCTGTCGATTGTCAATTTAACTTCTGTCAAAAGAGCCGCCGCACCCAAGCGCTGGAACCTGCAGAGGATGCAGCACTCCATCCACGTCCAAGAAAAGCAAACGTCGCTCTTCTGATTCCGGTGATTCCGGCAGCTCGTCTGGAGCTTCTGCTGGCTTCTCTCTGTCCCGGCCTGGTGGCCGATGCGGAGGGGCAACAGAAGTCAAATCGGGCATGTGTAGCAGCAAGGAGTGGTTCTTGACAGCCGGCAAGCCGCAACTAACCAAGTAGTCCATCATGGGAAACATGAGCTTTGCTGCCTACTCTAGCGTACAGTCTTGAGCCGTGGGAGAGCACAGGGCACCCATTCGGAGATCAGATCAACATTGCATTGTGCCGCCGGTCTGTCTTGCTCTCTTGGGCTCTGGCCGAAGGCGCGGTGCAGACCGGCTGCATGGTCCTCGGAAAACACAACCCAGCGACCCAATCTTTCTCCTTGCACTGGCCCGGGAATCAGGCTCCGGAAGCGCCTGACAAGGTACCAGGTCCGCACAGAATAGAGAATCCAGCACTCTTTTCCAGGCCAGGGCCTGCGATCTCCGGCGGTGCGGAGAGCTTGGCTCCTTGTGGCGATCCGGCGTAGTAGCAAAATCTCAGAAACCTCACCAGTTTGAAATCCTCCAGGAACTCCGGAGAGCGCAGGGCTCCTGCACGGCCCCATTGCAACTGCAAGAGACACCACGTACGACGTACGACGGCGCGGGGTCTCCTCGGTGCTTCCTGCTTGGCCGCAGGGCCTGGTACTAATGCCAGGCATACGGATTGCAGGTCCGTGACGTGGGGCCCTGGAACCCTGCCAGGCCTTGACCTTCCGGTTCCGGCTTGGGCCTGGCCTGCCAGTCCTGCGCCGTATGAAGCAGAGAGAGGTCAGAGCTGGAAAGCGACAAGGGCCTGGGGCATCCAAGCATTTGTATATCGTCGTAGAGCCTGACCAGCGAGGCACACCATATCGTTTCCTCGTTCTTCCTAGAACCCCCACATTCCCCTACAGTCCCCTGAGAACCTCTGCCGCGGCGCTGTTTTCTTCCTTGAGCGCTCGGGCTCTCGCCTCCGTCTCCGCTCTTCCCTTCAGAAGCCTTGCAGTCTCTTCCGAGGCCGAGGCTCTTAGTCTCAACAGCACAGGCTCAGGCGGCTAAGGCGGCTAAGGCGGCTAAGGCCCGAGGCACCGGCTCGTCGATCTCTCGGCGCGCCTTCATCACGGCCCGTTTCAAAGCCAAGTTCTCGCCTCGAATGATCTCAAACAACCTCACCCAGAAAAAAGAACCCCTTACCTGCCTTGCAGATGTGCGGTGACCAAGCGGCCATCGGCCAACAACCAAGGGTGCCTGAAAGGATAGCAGTACAAGCATAGAGGTACCCTTACAACCAACTTCATCACTTGGAGCTGAGCTTGTCCATATCTCCTCCGGCCTGCATTGCTTGCTATGCGCTGAAACGCTGCCCAGTGGATTTGCACCTCCGGGCCCGAGGGGCTGGGGCCCTCCTTGCCCTCCAGCCTCACACAGAGGCAATGCACCGGCAAGGCCCTTCGCTTCGGGCCCTTCGAGCGAAGGGCAAAGCCTGAGCCTGCTGCACCTGCTGCGCCTGCTGCGCCTGCTGCGCCTGCTGCGCCTGCGTGGAATCCTTTGGCGACGAGGCCTGGCATGGCTACTTACGGACCACGGAGCAAGATGCCAAGCTTTCCAGGCGGTGCCCCATCAAAGGCCTAAACCCAAACCCCCAACCCTACCCAGCCCCAACAATCTCCAGCAGAGGAGAGAATCGTGCCAAGCAAGCTGCCAGTCTGCTTCTGCTCTGCGAACGGCAGCGTGCCTGCATGACAGAGAGGCACTGCCAGAGAGGCCTTGCCCGCTTAAGTTTAAACTCACGATGAATCCCACCAGGACATTGAGACCACTCTCAGCCAGTTGTTGCTTCTCGCCTCGGAACGGCATGCAGCCGCAGAGCCGCGGAGGTGTTGAAAGGCGGCTGGGAGACGCTGGGATGCTGACGCTCCAGCTGGTCCAACCGTTTACTGACCTCAGACTCAGACTCACATATGCCCAAAGCAAGCTTCATCGCATGGCATCGCATGGCATGGCATGGCGCCGTATCCGCCTTCAGGAGCTCGTCTTGCATGGCCCCTCCGGCATCGGCGGCTGCTTGCACGGCCGCTGCCACGGCAGATGAAGAGCCTAAGTCTTCTGTGTGAACTATCAAAACGCCATAAAAGAAGAAAAAACTACGTGCCGTCTCTTGCCGCAACAGATTCTCAACAGATCCAGACGTAGGCTGCGTGATTGTCTTGAGTTGCCGGCTTCCGTTGCCAAGCAGCGACGCGACCTTGGACTTAACTGTGCAAAGATGGCATGCAGGTCAGACATGTCAAGCCTGAGTTCACCCTGTTCACTTGGTATCCCACAGCTTTGGCCAATGCTGCTTGGGCATTTACCTCCCCACACAAGGATCACTACATGCACGCGAATGTCCAGAATTGCGCAGTTGCCATTTACACAGTACTGCACACCATCGCTCCGATCTTGCAGCTCTGCCACTGCCGCTCTTCTCCCCTAACCACTTGAGTACTGCCGTCTTGGCTTGGTTCGAACCACGCGAACTCGAAAGTAGACAGCACGTTACAAACCTCACGATGTACAGCTGCCCAGTACCGAACGCAGGCAGCCCGAAGTCATGTTGGCGGCAGCAAAATGAACCCTCAGATGCACAACCTCCGAAAGTAGCATCAACTTCTGGGTGACAGGATTGAATGCTTGCATTGGTGCTTCTCCATCATGTTACAGTTTCATCTTCCGTCCTAGCACCATGTCTCCTAAACCGGAATCTTGCTTTAGGCACGGGTTTGGATCATCAGATACACCAACATCATAACACTCACGGATTGTGGGAGTGACCAAACTTACATCGAGATGGTACGACAAAGTGTCAGCATGCCTTGCGGGAATCGTCTGCACCACGCCGACCGCGGATCGGGATCGGCCTCAGTTCGTCCAGGTCGTCTCGGCCACGGCGCAACCGAGGGACCGGGACCGCGGGCTCTGCATTCACCACGGCTTGGGCTTTGGCGACCTGCAGCTTTCTCACAGCTTACGTCGTGGCTTACGAATGAGTTCCCCTGTGTGTTGAGGCCGACGCCGGTCGTGCTCGACTGGACCGCTGCCTGGAAGCTCCGGCCGCGGAGGAGCTGGAAGACAGAGCTCCTGTCGACCTCGTCGAGGGGGCACCCGGGCACCCGGGCCCGGACCAAGGCAGGCAAGGGAAAGAGGGAAAGCCGAGGCCAGAGCGAGGACTTCTGAAGCGAAGTCTGCCCAGTCCCAGTCTGCCCAACGGCCAAACCCATCTTCAGAAACTTCGGCGTTCCGACTTTCCAGCTCCGAGGCAGACACCCCATTGCCCGGTCTGCGGCCGGTGCCTCGACAGTCAAACACGTGCACCACCCGGGTTCGGGTTCATGCTTGCACTGCTTGCAAGAGTCAAAGTTGGTGAGCTCGCGCCGATGCCAAGACCGCGGCTTTGCTGAGAATCACCAGGAGCACTGCCTCATGCACATGCGTACGCCACTGCCGCTGCACGCTAAGCCCATACTTCACAACAGTTCTCCTCGGGCAGTGCGCTCTCTGCTGGTGGGCCGAGAGGTCAAGGCGCCTGCGGAACTCGCGCACACACGCACGCTCGACTCCTTGAGAAAAGGTTTGGTCGACGGTACCTGGACCACGATCTCGGCTGGTATTTCGACTCCAAAGCCCTCGGCATCAGTGCACCAGACAAAGAGATGTGGCCAGTCTATCGCAGGCCGCAGGCCTGCCGCAGAACTCTGGACGATGGCCTCACATGGCTCGACAAGGCCAACATCAGTGGACCTGCCTCCCTCGCATGGCAAGCGTACACACATGCCATCAGGACCACACGCTTCATCCTCTTCCTCAAACAAAACCACCAACAACACCGTCGCCACATCGACAGTATCATCACCATCATCGTTCTTCTAGTGCTCTCGAATTGTCTTTAGGCAACCTGCAAACACACGCCACTGCTCAGGTGTCTTAGATGTTGCGGCACTCAGTGATCCACAGATTCCGTAGCTTTCGGCCGCGCATGGTTCCTCATGGAACACGGATCTTCTGCCAGTTGCTGATCAACCCGGTCACCGCCTTCTCTCCCGCGAATTTCTGTCCGTGGTCTCCAAAGGCACGGAGCTGCTGCGCTGGCGCACAGCTTGTCGGATCCTCAGACTGATAGGGCAATCGTTTCAATCTTTTCCCAAACTCGCAGATCTTTGCAACCAGATCCTGCATCGCAGCCCCCTTAGGTCTTTGCACAGGATCCGTCAAGTTTTGCCGGAGTCGGCTCGCCATCTCGGCACCTGATGTCATGGACGATGCGGGGATTGGCCAAAAACGCTTGTCGGGGGTCTGGGGCCGGCACGCTTGCTGAGCAGGTCATGGGCACTGTCCATGGCCTGTCACTCACCGGACCCATCAGGACTTCGCGAACACTTCGCGAAATGCAACACATCTCTTGCAGCAGCTGGAAACATGTCCCACGAGCTTGCAACATGATGGTCCAAGGAGTTCGATTCAGGCTGTTGGGTCGCAGTTTACCCCGGAAGGACTGCCGCCTGTGACTCCACTGTGCGATCAGCACTGGATTCAAGCCATGAACATAAGCCCCCATACCCCGCCTCATGCTGCATCTGCATGGGCACAGGCCCGGAAAGCCATCCAATTCAAAAGGTCGGGCTCAAAGCTAAACGTTGTGAAACCCAACCTCCGCTTTCTGATCTCGTCTTGGGTTGTTCTGTCATGGTGTAGTTGAACTAACAGAAATAGAAAGGCAGGAGCGGATAAAAGCCAAAGAGTATCCGGCCCGGTTTGACTTTGGCTGGAAGTTGTAGGACCAAAGTTTGGACGAATTTCGTGAATGGGATTTGAGCTCAATCTCGTGGTTTAGGAGCTAATTATGCGCCGTGCGTGCACCAGAGACTTGAAACTCCACCCTCGCAAAAAAAGCATGAGACAACAAGCAGCTGTAGCATCGATAACCTCTGTCTTGATTTCGCATTCACATGTCTCGATCTGCGCACATGCTGAACCGCTGCAAGCCATTCCGTGCACAGCATGCTGAGCCTGCACGACCGAACCACGACCATCACTGTGTTGTTCGATTTTGGCCTCTGTTCACATGCGAACCATGCAGTAAACAAGCTTGTTCAAGAGTTCAGAAGCGGGAAAACCTGCAAAACAGCAAAACTCTAAACCGTCGCTCAACCTCGGTCGGCCCAACGAGTACGACCCAGGCAGGATGCGGGGAAAATTCTGGAAAATACTTGCGCGCATGTCATCATGGAGCGAAAATGCCTTCACTTTTTTGGCTGTTCATATTTTGTCTTTGTTATTGCTTTGCTTTTGTTTATCGCGTGGGTTTCGGAAAATTCCTCGATGGTTCTGAATTTTTTCTTTTTTTTGTTCACTGGGTTCTTTTTTTGTGCAGTTGTTTTGTAAAAGTGCAAATCGCACTCCGATCTTTTGCTCCAGAAGGGCTGCACGCGATCACACATTTCAGTTCGGTTGCCGATGCGTTGTTGACAACAGCACTGTACGCTAGGTCCTGTGGAGCTGCATCTTGATGCGGCTCCAAATCCAAATCATCTCTGGCCTCTACTTATCTCCCAATGGACCTGGACAGTGCTTGCACGCTGCTTTCCCGGCCTGAAGTGCCCTTCGCACACTCACCCGGGAGATCTTTCGAGCACATGCTAGGTCGCCACAGCCTTCCTTATGGTAGGCATAGTCGTAGGAGGAGATCCAAACCATTTCGGTCAAATCCTCCTCCGGGAGGAAAGTCTGCGCCCAGCGCAGGGAATTCCCTCTCTCACGTCCCTGGTCGATCTTGCGGCTGGCTCTGGTAGAGGTCGAGGAACTCGGCGCCAGTGCTGGGGTGTAGGTCTCCATTCTCGAGGACGTGGCTCCGGTGGGCCGTGCCTCTGCACTGGTGGTTGCCGCACGCCCGGCTGTTGGCGTAGCCGACTCAAGCCCTGCTGCCGTTGGCGGCGTCACTCCCAGCATTGGCAGCACGTTCTCCTCCATCCAGTCATGATCCTCTGCGCCACCGCTGGGTCCAGACCGTGCTCCTCTGTGGTTGCCTGGGTCTCCTCTGCGCTGCAACTCGTCCGGGAACTCGTACACGGCGGTCCCGGTGATGCCCTCGCACGTCTCCTCCTCCTGGTTGTCCGAGTCCGGGTCCTCGTGCTCCTTTGTGTCTCCGGCTGGGCTCTCTGAGCTGTTGCGGTAGCTCGCCTCCTGGCTCGTGATGGGGGCTCCTCTTGACAGCCACCACACCATGAGCACACCAAGCCACCGCCACAGGTACCGCACGAAGAAGACAACCATCATGTAGACGACAGCCACCAAGTCCTCAAAGAGGTCGTCGGGGCCGCCGGGTCCAAACTCACATATTTGGAGAGTTGTGGCTGCCAACAGCTGCACCAGCCTCACGATCGTGTCACTGTTGCGGTCCCCGGCCCTCGCTCGGCGCGAGAGCGCCTCCCTGAACTCATTCTCGCCGACTGGTCCCCGTTGTCCTGCACCAGCCGCACAAGGTAGCACAACAGTCGCAGCCGCTTGGCTGTGAAGCACTTCGTTCGTCCGCGTGCAGATGGCGGACGCGTCCCACACCGAGCGCTCGAGGCGATAGCTCGGGCCACTGAAGAATCCGACCGCATAACCAAAACGGCTTCCTGCCTCACCAAGAACTCCCAGGCCTTCTTCACGAGGATACTCTCGGAGGTGGTCTGCATCAACGCGACCAGCTGGGCCTCGCCACTGCTTAGCGTCACCACCTTCTGTCCCCGCACAAAGGAGTAGACAGGCGAGAGCTTGGCCAATGAAGATTTGGCCCGACGATAGATCCGATAGGCCCGGCTCTTCCTGGTGTGCTGTCGGAGAAGCCTTCGATCAAGTGCGCCTCCTGAATGGGCATCCTCGCCTGGCTTCTGGTCCCCGGTGAGCTGCATCACGGACCGGCCGGCCAGAGCCTGAGGTTGACGGCTCTCCCAAAGGTAGCCGATCAGGTGCCTCAGCTGCTTCATCGCTCGCTCGGCGGGCGCGGAAGCCTTGCCGGACAGGTACTGGATAGCTGCATACCTGCATGGCAGTCAGGGCGTTCCGCAGACATGTACAGCAGCTTCGCCAGCATTGTTCTGTAGAGGGTGGCCTCTCCCCCGTCAAGGGCCTTGGTGTCGTCGATGTCGAACATGTCCTCCTTGCCACTGGGGCCCGGAGCTTTTTCTCTTGGGTCTTCCGGCCAACTCGTAGAGGTCCTGGTAGAATAACCGAGTGGCCGCCCTTATCGTGATGGAGCCGTCTGGCTCCAGCTGATGGCGTCGGCGAAGAAACTCGTAGCGCCGTTTCGTCCGTCGCGACTCTGTCGGCGATAGCAGGGTGGGGTAGCGGGAGCTTCCGCTTGGCTGCCCTTCAAGGCTGCCTGCTCAACCTTCTCTGCCTCGCTGTCCTTCTCTGGTAGTAGAGGGTGGTCAGCGGGAGCTCCAGAGGCGCGCGGCGCACGGAGGCACACTGGATTAGGAAATTGCAACCGATGTCTGTTTGTGGTCACATTCGCGCTTCTGGAAGACTCAAATGTCAGCACTCAGCAATACCACGACAATCAATGGCATTCGCACATTGCGGCGGGTCACACATGTGCGTGTGAGAAAACGGACTGACCAACGGCAAGACTTTAAGATTGCATGCCACAGTTCGGAAACAATGCC
>BGNK01004336.1:29380-54973 GCA_003297005.1 Symbiodinium sp. clade A Y106
GAGATGCCGCAAAATTGTTTCCGCAGTTTCCTGGTACAGGCTGTTTCCTACCGCTGGCCGTTTCCTACAGAAGGCCGTTTCCTGTGGCAGGCCGTTTCCTACGCCTGGCCCACCACCCAAATCGCAACATGACTCATGAAGCAAAAACTCTAAAGCGGTAAGACAGACGGGAAAGACCACGTCTGGTTCCTTCAAACGAACCTGAACATGCAATGAAACAACAACCTTTGTTTTAGTTTTTGGGTGGGATTTGCCAAAATCTTTTTCTTGGTACTGGTTCTAAAGGAACTTCTTTGTCACTTTTGTCTTTTTTTCTTCTTTTACCTGATACATTCCTTTTTTTTTCATTTCCTGTTAACTGTGGAAACGATTCCGAGATTGGTCGAAACAGAAAATCGCCAGGCGCTTCTTGTGAAAAGAGTGCAAATGTTTGGGATCTTGCAGTTCTCGTTGCAAATTGGTCAAACATGGACGTGCCAGAGAGTTCGTTCGAGTCTCAATTCGCTGTTCAGTGCTGAAACCAACAAGAACGGATCTCGTTCAGGTGGGACTGCACAAGGAACAGTTCGGCTTGATCTCGCAGTTGCGCGAATGTTTGATCTTGCCGCAGTACAACGACAACTTAGTTTCTTTCTTCCAGAGTCACCTCTGGTAAGAGGTCCACCTGGACAATCTCAAACTCGGCAATCCAAGTCACGAACTTGATTGCCCTTCCACGCCCTTGAACAAGCCGGAAATCGCCAGACAAAGACAAATTCCTTTGACGAAGAATGGACGTTTTTCTTCTTGAAATAATCACTCCAACCTCTTTTATCTTCATCCAGTGTCGTAATATCGCACCAGTCGTCAATTAACTGCTCATACTTGGTGTCATCAGAGGCAGCCGCGATTTTGGCATATGCCGAGATGGGTGAGCATCTTGTCAGAGACAAACGGTGCTGGACTCTGAATGGTCTCATCCTCAGAGTGTCCTCCGCTGTGGCGGTGCTGCGAAGTGAGCCCAACACGGGCTCCGCTACCAGGAAACTGTTCCTGATATTGTCCTCCTTTGGTTTAACTCCTGGGGGAGTATCAGACACAGTGCGGCCCGTTGGACCTAAAGGCTGTGCCCTTGCACACGGACAGCAAGTTGTTGTGTCTGCTACGCAAAGAGAGCTATGGTGTCATGAAACCACTTGAGACAGAATGGGCAGTGGAATATATACATGTGTGTATGCCACCATGCCATTGTTGTAAGTACCTACCCTTTAGGGTATTTTGGGATTCAAGGGGGCTTGAAGGGGGGGGCTTCAAGAGGAGCTTCAAAGGGTGCTGGAAGAGTGAAACTCCGCGCGCCTTTTTAAGCCAGGAAGCCCTGCCTGGGGCAGGGGGAGGGGTTGGTGTCACCATGCTCTCCCAGTCAACACCACTCTGCTATGCCAGGTTCTGAAAACACTGGCAGAGCAGTGTGTAGCAACCTTCATCTTCGGCATCGCTTACAGCGCACACAGTGGCCCTCAACATGAAGCACGCTAATGCCAAGTCCGGCCAACACGAGCTTTGGATATTGGTTTTGAACGTGGCGAGGAAAGTTGTTTTTTGGGAGGAAAGTTGTAAGGGGGGGCTTAAGGGCGGCCTTTAGAGGCAGGCTTCAAAGATGCTTGAGAGAGCTTGAAGGAACACCTCAAGGGGATTGAAAGAGGGCTGCAAAAGGGGCTGAAGGAGGGCTCACACAGTGCTTTTTAACACCCCTAAATAGATTTTGACTTTCTTTTTTGAGAAGAGGTGTTATCTGCATTTGTTCGGAAGGGCTTGAAGCCCTTCGAGAAGTCCCCCCCCATCTCAAGCCCCCATTCGCCAACTATGATGGAGCATGCCCCCCCCCCCCTCGCCTTACAACTCATATTTTGAAGCCCCCCTTTAAGCCTCCTGAGATTGCCTTTTTAACCCAATAGGGGAGGCCCCAACCCCTTTCAGACTGCTTTGAGTCGAACAAATGGCGTACAATTGAATAGAAACGCCTTTTGCAAAAGACACAAAGGAAGGCTCCCACAAAATCGGTTTAGAATGAGAAAAAGCGAAGAAAATCAACGAAACTGCTACGAGGAAAAGCCGCATAAAAATCAAGACACGAAAAATCGTCTCAATGGTAAAAAGTCAAGAAAAAGAGAAATATGTGGCCATACTTCACCAAAGCACTTCGCAAGAAAAGGAAGGAACACACGAAATCGCTTTTGGGAAAACATCAAATTACACGAAAATCGTTTTATCGGTGAAAACCCAAGAAAATGATGAGAATGAAGTATGGGTACCTGCCTCCAATATGGCAGGCTAAAGCTCGTTCTTGTTGCGCACCTCAGCATCCAGGTCCCCTTGTGACCCACACGCTGACGCGTGCTAACACCACCGAACTCAATTCTCCTTCCTTCGTCTTGCAAAAGGCATTTCTATTTAATTATATTTTGGACCATGCCATATTTCGTTATTTTCTTCGTTTTTTACCATATTTCGTTTTTATTTTCTTGCTTTTAATCCCTAAAGGGATTTCGTGCTCAAATCAATTCTGTCTTATAATTTTCTATTTTTCGGTTCGCCCACCTGCCTCGATTCTTGAGATAAAACTCAAGCAGAATGGGCCGCACCGATTGGGAATAAAACTGCGCCAGTGTTTCAAGAGCGATGTAAATAGCTTGTAATTGTGCTGGTAGACCGGCGGTCATAATAAAAAAATATCCAGAGCCAAATTTTATTTGGCGAACAGACGAACGGCCAAAATAGAACATGCAACGATATTGCAATATTAGAGGAAAAATTTTTGCAGATTTCTGCAAATAGAAACGTGATAAATTGTTTTCTTGCAATTGAGGACGGACAATTGGAGGAAATTTGCCAGGTTTCCATACGTAGAACTGATCTATAGAAAAAGAAATTTTGAAGATAATAAATTCCCCGCGTCTTTTTGAGCCAAGAAGAAATATACCATTCCTCTTCTCAATACAAACAGAAAGTCTCGAAATCGCTTTAGAGGTGGTCAAAAGAAAATGAATAAAACACGGCATGATCAAAGTGCAATTAACCAGAAATGCCTTTTGCAACACGAAGGAGATGCTCGCACGAAATCGGTTAACGGGTGGTAAAAGCGAAGAAAATACAATACAATATATGCATATTCGAAACAAACACAAAGAAAAGCAACACAAATCGCGTTCGGTGGTATTAGTACGCGACTGCCACGCGGGAAAAGCTGCATATAAAAAGTAAAGGCTCACGAAAATCGCCTCAGTGGTAAAAAGCCAAGCAAGAATAATTCGAAATACGCTTTTTATTAAAACCGAGGGAAAAAATCTAGCAGCATCCTAAAGAAGCTGTCCACGGAACTCACCCCTCCCCACGACCGATAATTTGAGATACCCGCCCTCATACTCGTCAAGGCAGGCTTACAGTGCAGATCTGGTAAGATAGGCCTACCAAAGCAGATTTATAGATCTGGCAAGATAGACCTATCAAGCCAGGCCTATAGATCTGGCAGGACAGACCTGTCAGGGCAGACTTGAAAATCTGGTAGGACAGACTTGTCAGGGCAGGCTGATAGATCTAATAAAATATATCTAATAAGACAGGTCTATCAAGGAAGACTTACAGATCTGACAGGACAGGTCTGGTGGGACAGACCTGTCAAGGTAGGCTTATAGATGGGATAAGATAGGTCTAGCAGGTTAGGCCTAGTAAGGAAGGTTTACAGATCTGGTCGGACAGATCTGACAGGATAGGCCTGTCAAAGTAGGCTTACAGATCTGGCAAGTTATGCCTGTGAAGGCAGGCTTACAGATCTGGTAGATTAGGCTTGTCATGGCCGGCCTATAGATCTACCCGGACAGGTCTAACAGATTAGGCCTATCAAAGTAGGCCTTTAGATCTGGCAGGACAGGTATGGCAGGTTAGGCCTGTCAAAATAGGCTTATAGATCTGGTAGATTAGGCCTGTCAAAATAGGCGTATAAATCTGGTCGGATAAGTCTAGCAAACAGATTTATAGATCTATCTAGCAAATTAAACCTATCAATATAAGCTTATAAATCTAATAAATTNAATATAATAATATCGTATTTATATCGAAGATGAAAGAAAATAGAAAATTTTTATCAATATCAAAATCTTGAATATCTTTATTTTTCGATAAAATACTTAATTCAAAATTCGATAAGAATTTATATCTAAGATAATTTTGTCGCAGGATTTAGGAGGGAATAGTGAATATACCTACCTCGGCACGGTCGTTTCTTGCTGGCTTTTTCGTTGCTTTCTGGAAATTCTGCGCACGAAGCGCTCCTCTTGTTTGAGCATGCTGCGTACCGATCCCCTCGGACTAGGGTTTGCGAAACCCCCCGATCTGGGTGTTGGCCAACCTCCGTTCGGCTTGAGAATGTGGTTTGCAAGCTCCTTTTCTCGGCTCGGAGGTTTACTAAACTAAACACTCGTCTCGGCGCGAAAAGCGCGGTTTGCTAAACCCTATTCTCATTGGCTCCGAAATGTTTGTGCGAAACCCGGATTCTCGGCTCGAAAACAGAATTTGGCAACCCCCCTTTCTCGGCTTTTGCTAAACCTCCCCAAACTCGGCTTGAAAAACATAGTGATCTGACCATTGCCCGATCTGAGGGTTCTCAAGTTCTCGCTTTTCTGGCTGTAGGGTTTCTGGGTTAGAGCTTCTTGGTTCAGCGTTCTCGGTCGGAGGGTTTTGGGTTTATTTGGGGTTTCTTGGATTCTGGGTTTAGGGTGCTCCGTGCGCAATCGAAGAACGACGGGGATCACGCGGTCATTGTAGAGAGAACAGCAGAGCCAGGCCCCAGAGCGCTGAACATACAACGGGCATGCGTTTTGAAAGACCAGGGCTTGAGGGATTTCGGGTTTATGGGTTCAATATTTCTGGGTTTAGAGACAAGCAGAGGTTGACCCCTCACTACTTCTTCAAGATCGGGAGGATTGTACATGTGGCGCGTACGCACGGTCTTGGGCTTTAGCCCTGAAGCACAACCAAAGCAGTAAGGCTAAGATAAACAATCTCAAAGACAGCAACCTCCGTGCAGAGTGCGGCTACTTTGAGCGGTGGTGCAGGGAGGTGCCTCGAAGAACCGGCGACTCAACAGGTTTAGGGTTTTCTGCGTCCAGGGTTTCTGGGCTTACTGCGGGATGTAGGGGTTAAGGGTTTCCAGGTTCAGGGGTTCTGGGTTTAGAATTTCTGAGTTCAAGGGTTTGGGGTACATGGTTTTGGGGTTTCTGGGTTTATGGATTCTGGGATTCTGGTTTTAGGGCTTCTGGGTTAAGGCTTCCGGGTTCAGCGGTTCTGTGTTCAGGGTTTTGGGTATTCAATTTCTGGGTCCAAGGGTCTGGGGTACAGGGTTTCTGTGTTTAGGGGGTTTCTGCGTTCAGGGTTTCTGGGCATACTGCGGGATGTAGGAGTTAAGAATTTCTGGGTTTAAGAATTTATGGGTTAAGGGGATCTTCAATGTTCCTGGGTTTAGGGTTTCTGGGTGGAGGTTTTGTACCACTCGCTAACACACCTATTCTGTCTGAAAACATGACACCAACGTGCAAGGCATTAGACGGGTCTGCAAGGCTTTTATTTCCTTGCCCCTCCCCCCTTAACCCGCCCCACAAGGCATTCTTTCAAAGGGATGATATTGCCAATAATTTCAATTTGGAGATTCGTAAAATGTTGACTGGCGTAAGTATTCGATACAATCATTTGCGGCAGCCGACCACAAGTAATTTTTCAAATTTGTGGCGGTTGAGTACTTTTAATAACTGCTGAGTGGAGATGCACAGCAAAAAGCGCAGAATCATGGATTGGATTTTGCGGCTCGTTCTACACTCTGAGGCTTTGCAGGTATTCAAGGAGGCCGACTTGAGAAATAAACAGTGCACCCTGCACGTTCGCACTTTTAGCCCAAGCAGGAGAGCAGCGTCCTCCGGAAGCTTCAGGCAGTGTAATATGCTTGAAACCTGGAGAGTGCCTTCCCAAATATGGAGATTGGCTACCTAAACGACCAAAGGAGGACCAAATGCTTTCCATGGCTCTCGGTTGCTCGCCACATTTCCAAGCGGCACCAATTACTGTCCAACTGCTGTATGCCAGCTGTTCCAATCCATTTCCCTTTCTCAGCTTGCTTGACCACCCGCAGTTTTAGTATTTTAGTGAACCGGGATGAACTGGGAGTGCTGGGACCTGAGAAGCTCAGTTGGTAGGAAACGGTATGACCGATTATGTGATCCATGTCCGTAGTGTATATATATATATATATCCTAAATCTAAACCGTGGATATTTCGACAGGAGGCGACCCCTCCTTTGAGGTGCTGCCGCTCTATGTCTAGAAAGTTCGGGCTCCGGACATGTCTGAGGAAGCGCACAGAAGGCAGAATGCCAACATGGCCAAGAATTCCCCTTCTGCCACGTTGAGCAGGATTCAGGAATCTATTCTAGAAATCGAGTACCGATTGTATGCGAAACGCGAAAGGAGTTTGGTGTGCTGCATGTTTAGAGGCCAAGGCGATGTTCATAACCCCCGCACCCACCCCCCCTCCCCACTTAACCTAACTTCCGCGCCACCCTATCACACCAACAGAACGCTACAAAATTCGCTTGAAAACGCCGATTTTGCATGCTGAAACGCAGGAGGATGCCACCCTATCCCCATCCCATTATACCGACACGATGCAATATCCTCCAACAAAAATTCGTTTCAAGGCGCAGGTTCTCGAACACGCAGAAAACAGCATAAATATCGATGTGTTAGGCTGCGCGAGACACTTGGACAAAAAGAGGATTGTTTTTAAGACCAACCCCGAGCACGATGCAAAAGTCGCAGGCGCGAAATTGCTGTGACCACGCTGCAGTTCGCATGATTTTGTCCAACCAGGAGACGCCTCCACGTTTGCACTCGTAAGTGTGCTTTCCCATAATTGCTGAACCCTTCGGGGCGGCGCAAGGTGTGCAGGCGTGCACTGGCCACATAAACAACAATACACGGTGTACTCCAGCACGTAGGAAAAGTTGAAACCGGTCAAAGGCTTGCATCATTTTCGAACTTCATTGCTGAACAATTCTCCGCTGCAGGGTTGGCTGCCACGTCGTCATGTCCGACCTCCGCAGGACCATGAGCAGTGCCACAAGACGTTTATATCCCAGACTTCGAAGATCCGAACACAGCTTCAGGCATGATTGTTGTGACACATGGTTGGAATCAGCCAGATGCTCCAGCGTGCTCTGCTGGGCTGTAATTCCCATCTACCATGCCGCGGAATCCAATTGTAACATGCTTTTCGACCTGCGCTGAACTGGTCTGTGTTTGTAGCGGGCTTCGGCTCTTGCTTGAAATTGCTTATCCAAAAAATCTTAGGCAAGGTTGCTGCCGCCAATATAAGAGTGACCCTGCAAGATAGCCGCCACAAGTCTGGAACTTCGCCGACATGAGACGAACCCTGTGTGCCAGCGACACATCACATCTGAGAACGGGATGTGTCAGTGAAGACGCACCTCGCGAGACCCTGGATTGCTGCCGGGCGGCAATTCGTGAAACTCCGGCGTTGCCACGGGGTCTGCTCTGGCACTTCGATCGGGCTCCTACTGCTCGCTGAGGGTGACCCTATTCCAGAACCAAAGCCGTTTCACAGGCAGCCACTATGATAAGGCGAGCTGCTCGTCGAAGTTGGACCAAAACCTTTTGTGGCCTCAAGCTTCTTAAACCGTAAATCTGTCCTGCACCAGAGGTCGACTTTCGAGAGGCTCTGGGCCCTCCGTGCTCCTGTTAGCTCAGGGACAAAGCAAATCTTCCGAAACCTTTCCTCCTCTTCGCAGCTGCTCTGCTGCTTTCTCACAACTCCATCGATGCTTTAGACTCAAGCTGAAGCCTGGGTCCAGTACAGTCCTGGTCAAGGAAGGTCGCCAAGCACCTGTGGCAGTGGGCCCTGGCGTTCCTGCGATGGGTTGGCACGCACGTCGAGTTGGGGTTTGCCGTGGAAGCCTCTGAAGTAGCAGGGAACGTGCAACCGAATTCCAAACAAATCACGTCTCCGGTCCAACGAAAACCCTCACCCATGACGAGAGAGATGACCAAAGAGCGCTCATCTCGTGTGAAGGACATGAATGAGCGAAAGGCCGAGCATTTTATTGCTCTTTGCGGACCCTTGTGTCCTGCCTTTTCGCATTGTCTCGAGCCGGAAAGGTGAAAGGCCTACGATCCCTGTTTGGTCCTCTGGTCTTTGCCCTCGATGCTGGCTGGAGCACGTCGTTTGTGGCCTCGGTTCCCGGCTAGATCAAGCGAGCTGACAAAAGCCATGGGTCGTTCACTTCACGGGCATGTGACGTGTCGATTACAAGCAAAGTGTTGCTTTGTGCAGCTTTGAGCTCGTACCAAAAAGGAGGTTCCAGAGTATCCGCTTCACAGCATGCCCAATGCATCTTGGTATCTGGAGCCACGGCAACTTCAGGCATTTCCTGCATCTGCGAGTTGGCATCGCGACCTAAGGGCAGTCGGGCATCGGGTTGGCAAAGCAAGGCAAATTTGGCATCTCCGAACAAGAACTTACCACCGTCCATGCCGGCTGTACAAAAGGGAAAACTTGAAATGAGCAAAAGCAAGCCCATGACAAAGGAACCGTCGAAGCGGTCTCTGTGAGCATCGGGCCTGAAGTGTGGCCTCCCTCACGCAGCTCTCCGGTCAGCAGGACCGCGGGAGGCGTAGGCGATGGCTGAACCTTCCATAGTCTTGAGACGAAATCGTTTGCGTCGCTTCGTGGGCAGCTACGTACACAAAGTGCCGCAGCTTTGGACGTTCGTGCATCTCCACATTAATTGTGATGGTAGTTCGTGCTTGGTAGCCCAAATCTCGTATAGCCCGTGCTCACACACTCCACTCCTCGGAACATACACAGGCCTTCGAGCGTAGGAGCTTTGGCTAACAACACCAGAACGAAAGAAGGATGCAGCTCAATCCCTGTGATTTTTTGAAGACTTTTAGAGTGCTGCATGTGACGAGTCATCGCCTGGTACCTATATTTCGGGTCGTGTCTCCAGTCTCACCAGCTATCAGCCGACAATCCCAGCCTCCCCGGGACAGGCTGTTCCTTCGAGACGCGGTTTCCACCTCTCCTAGCATCGAGCTGGGATGTTGTTTTCAATGCGCTTGCAGTTTCAACTGTGGAAGGTTTGTGAAGCATGAGTACGTGCTGGGTGTATGTTCGAAGCAACAATAGCCTCCGTGGCAAATGCACATTTCTTTCTTGGGTCTCTGCTTCTAGCCCTACCCCATTCTTTTGGAATGAAACTACTGCAGAATGTAGCTGCTGGGTGCATGCGCGACAGCCTTTGTCGAAATTCCACGAATGCGAGACAGCTACATCTCTGAGCCAGGGGTTGAAAAGCCCGCAGTCGCACTGTCTCTGCATTTGCAGGGCAGTGGTCACCCTTTCAACTCAAGAGAACGAATTGACTATTATAAGGCTACTAGGATACAGTCCGCTTGAGTGGCGGCATGCAGCTGCGGGTGTGGGGTGGCTCTAAGCAGTGCGGAGCTTACCTTCGGTAAGCTGCCTAGCACACTTGTTGCAGCTGATATAACGGCAACTGTAAATTGACTTGACCTACTCAAAAATGGAGCTGCCCAGAAATTCGCAGGCAATGCTGGTGGGAAGCAGCTCATACTCCGAGACTGGCCAGGCTTCAGCCCAACTGAGGTAGTTTGCCAACTCACGCTTTCGCCACTGCACCACGGGGTCATCGCTGGTTGCGTTCTCCTAGACTGTGCTTGCAATCACAAGTTGAAACAACACATGTCTACTTGTGCCCAATCTTCTGCATTATCGCGCAGAGACGCCTAAGTACGGAATGCAGACTAAATTCGCCTCGGGCCCGGCTCCCTACTGACTGGCCACCCAGCCGCTTCGCCCCCAACATTGGGTTTTGGCTTCCAAGCGCCCACGGCCAGAGATTCTGACCGCTTGATCGGGCAACCCCTCCCCTGATTTGCTCGAACCCCCTTTCCCGACGGGGCATTTTTGGGTCCCCCTCTGGCCCACATTCGTGGTCTTGTGCACTCTGAACTTGCTTATTGGGCACTCTTCACCTGCGACCGAGCCGAGGCGGACGACGTGAAGCGTTTACAATAAGAAGCCTGGACGAGGGCCGACTTTGCTCAGCAAAGGCTGTAGAAATAGCCAGCAGCATTCGGGAAAGTTTTAGGGCACCACTGTGCAAGCTCCCTCACGTGTCCCACCCATGCTATACCAAGGGGCCACATCCGCCCCGATAACTGCTTTCAATGCCGACAGCCTCAGTAGCAAATCGAAGCATACGCGAAAGCACACAGCTCGTGCGAGATCTTGGGGGGAAGTATGGCACTGTTGGCAAGTGTCTACGGGTAGTGGCCTGCCAACAAGCGGTGATGATCCCCAAGCTCGAAGCATCACCGGAGACCCGGCCAGTCAAAGCTCAAAGGTTGCCAAGTACATGGCTACATGGCCTCGCAACTCCCCCCAATGACTATCGACGGAGGCCCCCCAACCGGTGCAGAGGCATGTGCTGGGCGCAAACGTGTTGACAACAAGCGGAACTTTCAGAGCTGTGTGGCTTCGCGAACCATGCGCTTCTACCAAAGGGCTCATGTGATTCCTTTGACTTCACCCAGACGAAGATTCTGCACGGTGGCGCGGAGCACGATGCACAAGGCTTGCACTGAGTGCGCCTCTCGTAACCGCAATCAATCTGAAGAAAACCACTCGTAGAGTGTTGTGCCTGCCGGCTCAAGACAGTAATATTTTCAAGATGCCTCGTTTGGCCTTTTCTTCCGTCTCACAAGAGTAAAGCAGCGCATCCCACCTCCTTTTCCCAACGTGTCTGTGCTCTCAAAATGCGCGTGGGGGAGCCCGAGTAATCGAGACAGTACACATCATTATACGACATGTCTGGTAGTCTGGTAATTTGAACTTTTTGAATCATCCATCCTTGGCTACCAAGGCCCCCAGTGTCTTCAATTGCCGCGGCCGAATATTCTACAAAGTCATCACAATCTGCAAACTGCCAATTCCACAACCAGTAACAAGTTGCAACAAGGCGAATTGGCCACTGCTGCCTGTACTGCCAGTGTTTCTCAACTCGGCCGTCACAACTCGAAACAACAGGACGGCCAGCCCCAACATCGCCACCAACCCAGCTCCAAGTCTGTCATGTTAGCGGCAGCTTGCTATGCTTCTGTCGACGGGCAGCTCGTAATGCAGCGTTGAGTCGAAGATGACGTCGGCTTTCCCGGCATATGGGAAAATGTTGAGCTGTTCTCCAGCAGAAACCTCGGCTCAGCTTGGTTGTCGGACTCGTCACTGGCCAACAGAAGCTCCGAGGTAGGAGACCCCGACCTATTAGTTCCCACCAGCGTTCGAACGAGGCCGGCTGGCCGAGAAGTGTTCTTGAACTTGTCGTGGGCCAGGGCACCCATGTTTATGAAATGTGGAAGCCAATGCACGGCAACCGCTTAGCATTGCTGAACTCGAAATGCCGACGCACAAATCTTGTAAGACAGGTCGTGGCCAGAGAAGCAAAAAAGGTCCAACGAGCCTTTACCCTCAGAGAAGCTCGAAGCCAAATGCACTTTTCCGAATGCAGCGAAGGCGCCGAAGTGAACCTTGCTTGCAGCTGTGATTACTATATGTCCAGTTCTACTCATTCTGGCACGGACTCCCTCACTTGTCTGTGCCAGTTGCCCCCGCTGTGTCTTCTTTGTGCTGTGCCCTGTCGAAACTCTGGCCCCCCCCACCTAGTCTTGCTTGACGAAACCCAAAGGATTATGCTGCACGGATGCTTGTGCATCACGCGGGCCGCGTCCACGCCCCGGCTGCGCACGTCACGACCAATCCGGCGGAGGAGTCGGAATTTTCGCTCCTTGGAACTGACATAGAAACTTTACTCTGCAGCCCGTGAAATTTGGCGATGAGGCAGGGAGATCAGCTGCCCTCGTGGCTTACAAACTTGTAACCTCGGCCGCATGCATGTGTTCTAAGGCGGAACTCCATGTCGATGTTTCTCCGAGTCTCCGGTACCAAGCAGAGATTTCCTAGGCGCGATCCGGACCACGGTCCGATGAGGACCTGGAGCGGCATGACACTGGGAAGGTCGCCAGAAGGCATGCTGTCCGTCATGACTGGTGCTCAGTGGCAGACAATTCATACAGAAACACACGGCAATCGTCAGCACAGGCACCTTGAAAAGGGATACATCCTCGAAGGCGGCGAGGAATTTGGGATGCAGTCCAAAGATGCCTTCGATGATGAGAACGGCGCTCTTTGGCAGCTTGAAGATGTTGCCTGTTTGCTCCTGCATCCGAGCTGTTGGAGCCAACGGCATGCAGAGCACGAAATGATGAGTTTCGTGGACTTCCTTTGCCTCATTCACTCGCTGGCTCTGTCTCTGTCTTGTCAGCAGAGGCAAAGTGGCTTGTCGGTCTGTCTGTCTGTCTCTCTGTCTCTCTCTCTCTCTCTCTCTCTCTCTCCCTCCCTCACTCTCGCTGGCACAGTGTACGCATGCTCGCCGTGACCTGGGCAGTCCTGGATGGTGCCAGTCTTGAAGCAGAACTTCGGGAGCTCCACTGGGTTCCCTGCCATCAAAGCCTCAAGATCCTCCGAATACGGTGAGAAGGTGTGAGCTCTCGCGAAACAGTTGTGTTTGGACTTGGACACTGCGCAAGCTCTCGCCCATCCTGTTTGATCTTGTCGATGCGGAGAGAGTCAGGGTCCTTTCGATGACACTTCGTATGGTTATTGTGCGAATTAACTAGAAGCCTAGTGTCCTGGCTTGATCTGACAGCTTCTGCGGTCCGGGCTGTCCCCGAATCTATGCCCTTCTGCTGGCCTGCGAGCCCAGACGGGCTAGAACCTTTGCCTCTGTGCAGAAGATGACCTAGTGCAACCTGGAACCCAAGCAGTCTATAAGCGAGAAATGCAAGTCTTTGTTGAAGTTGCGACATGAATATCATGGAGTCCTGACTTCGCATGCTTCTACAACCGAATCATTAAAGATCGAGGAGACTTTGTAATAGCCAGTAGGACAGTCTTGAGGGCGGTGAGGGCGTGATGGCATCTCGTGGACATGAAGGATAACCTTCGTTAGAGAGAGACGCCAGGTCTGGAAGTCTGCAACAATCATGGCACCTGGTTCCGGGGAAGATGAGGATGCGAAGGACTAACTTGCGATATGAGCGGTCCCCGGCAGACGATCTCCCCCGTCCCGAGCATCTGAGAAATCCGGGGAAGTCAATTAGACAATGGGATGGAACACGGAGCCTTGGAACTTACCGAGATTTCATCATGGCACAGGGGTCGTCATGTAGCACATGTAGGGTGCGAGGAAATACAACATCAATGAAGATAGCTGCTATGATTTCGGAATATTCCCCGCTGCAAGTGCTTCTCCGTGTTGAATGTGGGAGAGAGAGGGTGGATGTGGCGAGACCAAGCGTGGAGACGAGGAATGGCAACGGAAACAAGCGGGCAAAGACGACACTGTGGTTCCCAATCCACAGTGGCGTGGATCACAAAGATCAATCAAGCTATCGTAAGACAGCATCTACGGCGAAACACCAAAACTTTTCCGCTACCCGTTGGCTCAACGAATCAGACGTTGAAAATGCGACTAAAGCCCCAGGCCCGTACCTCCGGGGCGATTAATCTAAAGTCCCGGAGGTCACGTAAACTTGCTTCCTACTGCAAGATGTAGGATGCACCCATCTTCTGGAGCACAAAGCCGTTAGGGCGACTACAGCAGGATAAGGAAAGTACAGCTTACTTTTGCGAGCCGAGGGGTGTCTAGCTGGGGAAGGAATATTGGGAGACGACACAAGCAACAGTCCGGAGGCAAATGTCGCGAGTCCCGAAGAGTGCGGCGAAGGGATCTGGGTTTGCTTTGCAAAACAAGGGAAGCCAGGATAACACCAGAGTCAACTATAAGAGAAAATGAAGCGAGACCAATGTGTCGAGTCTCGGGAGCTGGATAGTTGCAGAATGTGGTGCAACATACAAGACAAGGGAAGCATCTGAACACATGAGGGTAAGCACAACTTAAGCTACAGCATCTAGCTTCGTGCTCCTTTCTAAGAATCAAGAGAGCAGCCCGCTGATGCTAGCACTGTGAAACAGGTGACAGCTTTGCAAGCATCACGCTGAATGACAGAGACCAGCAAAATACAACTGCAGCATCCACGTATACAACTATGACACGCTCCGCAGCTTTTAGTCATGACAAGACAGCGAACATTGCATTGTCACGACCATTTCATGATGACCGTTTATGCCAAATCATGCCAAAAAAGCCTTGACGAAGATGCAACAAAGAGATCTTATGTTGCCATGCCATTCACAATATTGCGGGCATACTGCCAAAGACGAACCCGATGCTGTTATAAACAACCGCATGCACCCTACTATGGCCTCAAACATATGTCACTTTGGCATAAGGCCGACTCTATGCAATGCGAAACAATGTTTGACAGTATAGTTTCAAAGCAAGGGCTCTTTGTCCTACACGCATGCTCGTACCCATATGCAGTTATATAGACGGACACAAACAAACCGAGACACAGGGGAAAAGAGAGAGGCAACACACAAACAACGAACATATCCAGCAAAACAGAGAGGGAGGTCATGAAGGTGTGCGAAGTGTGTCTGTCCTCGAAATTGAGCTCGCCTTTCGCGTCGCGAGGATGGGTAGGGTCTGCCCGTGCCTTGAAATACCTGGGCACGAATGCATGACGCAAGCTTGCTTAATGCTTCGCAACACAGAGACCATGGAACTTCGACATGAACTTATCGATGTGCGTTACATGGCGTGTCTTTTATTTCTCGGCCCCTGCCTGTCGCTTGTACATCCTGACTGCCGGACTTCTATGCATGATTGTAGTCTGGAGTTGTGCTAATTTCTTCTTTCCACAGACCCGTGTTGCAGAGTATTCTGTTGGCTGGTCGCATGTCGCATTCCAGAGGCCGTGCGTCGCAGCCCCGCGCTTGCAAATGCAGTGCCAGCCGGGCGCTGAAGGTCGTCTTCCTGGGTTTGCAGCCCATTGCGATTCTGTGCTTTGTCTGAGCATCTGAAAAATGTTCTCGGTATTATGAGGGCCTTCCAATCTCTTGTGCCCAGGCCTTCTGCCTTAACTTGCTTCGGGGTGTGGGGTTTAGGCTTAGGCTTGCCAGTGTAAGATTCAATCAACAGAACAGGCCACTGTGAAGGCATGCTTCTGTGGCAATGATAACATTGTATGCAGGTGGGTTTGAATGAAACACCCTGTATCTTATCTGCTTGCCTCTAGGAACCCAAACTGCACTCAACTCCGTAAGGTCACAAACTTCCAGCTACAGCCCTTGAAAGACATCAGACTGGTGGGAGTATGCTGGCCGTGATTTTGTTGAGGAAGGAGTAAAGTCTACAAGTAGTTTTGTTCTGGCTAACACATAACGCATCCTTTGCTGCTATCTAAACACCGATTTGTCCACCGCGTGGAGGCGGAATTGATAAAAACGTAGACTGGCTTCAGGATGTCGACATGAATACACGAATACACGATGAACAGGCCAAACAGGAAGGAGTCTGACAATGTGTACACACGCAGGAACTGCTTCAGGTCTTGTTGCTTACGGCTTTGGGGACCCTCCGTTGTGCGGAGTTTTGGGGTGCCACCCGTTCATTCATCATCTTCAGTTCAAGTTTAGTCTTTTCAAGGTTTCAGATTTGCCACCCAACTAGCACCTGTGAGGGTTAGGCCCGTCATCCTTGTGGGCGTTCGGTTACTGCCTAATATCTCTTGTTAGAGTTTGGGGATTCTGTGACCAAGTCATCCTTTAAGATGCAGGGTTTGCCACTCATCACATGCGTTTCTGTTTTGCAGTGGCCATTTTCAATTTTTGGAGCCAGTTTTGGAGGCTTTCGGGATTTTGGAGCAGTCACCCCTGTCAGGGCTTAGGCCGTCATCTTGCTTAGTTCAATATCTCCTCTTTACGTTTGGCTATTTTGGAATGGGGGGCCTTTTGTGTTGGAGATCTGCCATCCGTTGTCTCTTTGATTGTTTCGGGTTTGGCACCCATCATTCCCTACTACTCTGGGGTTTGGGTTCATGCCAATTCGACACGTGCACTCGCACAAGGCAAGCGCGGACTCAGGATTCAGTGTTGAAGGCTTATTTACCGCTCATGATATCTATTGCGGGTCTTAGTTTGCCACACAGATTTCTTGTTAAGTGGTCGGGTCCCGGCAATCCAAACAAATAGGGTTAGGGTTTACTTCTGCCTTTCTTCTTAGGTTTCGGATTTGGGGCTTGCCAGCCATCATGTCGCTCTTGCGATGTTTGGAAACCAGGTGCTTCTTTTCAGGTCTCGGGTTTTCGGGCTTGAGTTTGCCATCACGGGACAACTATGCAACTAATGCACTCTACTGTCTGGCAGGCCTATTTCGAAACTCGGGCCAGAGTTGCCAACAAGATAGGACAGAAGTGCCCTCCATGCAAAACTGTTTCAGGGCTTAGGGTTCCTTTGCCTCCTCCTTGCTAAGACTTTGGTTTCATGCCCGGTAACGACAGCACCCCCGAGACAAAGCGTGGTCAAGTTTATCATCGAGCGCATCTCTGTCTTTCATAATCGCACCTCACATCGTCTAAGGCTGCCACTAAACCACTAAACCAAGCCATGTGTTTGAGGGTCTTTTAGGATGTTTAGGGCTTCTGCCGGCCACCCTAAATGCCAACCATCGTTCCTCAGGCTGCTGAAGAAGAAATGGTGCAGTGATGGCAAAGCCCGTAGCATTGAATGAGTTTGGGCCTAAGCCGCGAGGGGCGCGCGAAGGCAGCATGCCTCAATCTTGTGGACGAGTGACCCGCTTGATGAAGGCCCTGCCACCACAACCACGCAGGACTTCTCCTGATTCAGCCCAATCCTAGTAAAAGCTTGTTGCTTGCTAGCCCTGCAAAGCTGAGGCATCAACACAAGCAAGCAGAGTGCTTTCAGTCGAGGTCCAATGAGCAGTTGCGAATCTTGTTGGAGACACTTGGAACGGCTCAAGACACTGCGTTGCCCCTAGAAGTTCCTCAAAGCATCGCGGCGGCAGGAAGCAAAACCCTCCTCACCATTATTCTACGTACTCAAGTACTCTTTCCTGGACTTCAGCATGTGAGATCCATGTCTCGAACCTGTGGCCAACTTTGCAGCCACCCAGAACACTTACGACATCAGCATGCCTCCCCGTCCTGAGCGCCTGCCTCAACCCAAATGCATACCAGCCAGGCCTATGTTCTGCAACTCAAACCTGGGTCCTGAACTTTTCGAACCTAGTACTTGGCCTTGGCAGCGGTGGCAATGCGATCGCTCAGTTCACCCAGGAAATTGTTCTGCATTGTCTCGGCCTGAGAGGCTCCAAGCAGAGCACAATTCGATCTATCCGCAGCCACTTCATCTCTTGCAGCTTCTTAGCTTCTTCATTCTGCAGATTTAGCTCTAACTTGTTGCCCTCCTGTCCGGCCTGTAAGGCCACGTGGGTCTGCTCCTTGGCCTTCGCAGCCTCGTTGCACTCCTGGCGTTTCAGCTTGTGGGGGTGTTTGTATCGCTAAGAAAGCAGAGGATTCCTTCACCCCGACGCTCATGGGAAGAGGGTCTCCCAGCTTGCCGAATTCACCAGGCACCAGCGCTGAGAGATCGACCTGGCTCGAACAAAAGCTGTTGGGATTTTGTGTCACTGTCATTTGCGGCCCTCTGCAGCTTTTGCTTGTGCCCCTCAAGGTTTTGCACGCAGAAGCCGTTGCAGATTTAGGGTTGAAGGCTTGCTCAACGACAGGAGCCATCGAATGATCGTTCATTCCGGGTGTGTAACCGGCCAACAAGAGCGAACAGGGCAGCTATGTAAGAAGCGACTGGCTGCAAGATGCGGTGCTATGCGGCATAAGGCTGATAGGCGTTCCATTGACTGAACTTGGATCCCTACACTCAAAGACTTACGCGAAGCCTTTCGATTCCGTGACAACCGATGCTCGAAAACTCAGATTGCAAAGGGTCTCATGACATCCATTGACAAGTTCGGCGCAGAATATGTAAACATGTCCCCGAAAGGTCAAGTCCCTGCCCCCAATATCTTATCCAACCAAGGACTTGTCGCGGGCCTTGGGTCCAAGGAGCTTGAAGTGTCCAGCCTCTCAGTGGCAGGCTTTCGCTCGACAGGGAGTTCGCTGCCCGGCCCACATGCCGGTGAAAACCCTCACGCTTCCACAAAAACCAGAACTGTGAGTAGAAGCCGCTGCGGATCTCACCGATGCAGGATGCTTCTGCTCGGGCCGGGAGAAAGCGAATACGAACGGATCATCCTTTGTCCTGGGCTGGGAGCCTCATTTCAAGACACCAGGCTGTGGGGCCTGGAATGCCGGCTGGAAGCCTGCTTTGCACAAGAACCAGCGCGCACTGGTAAGTGTCAATGGCGATTTTCAAACCGAAGGAGCTAAGCAGCGACCAATCATAGACGGACAAAACTCTGCCATTTCCAGGGCCACCCCGAACCGAGCCGGAAGGCTCAAAATCCCAAACATGTGTCCGTGCGATTGACTGTAACGTTGCAGTTCCGGCGGTGCCTTCTCTGTCACCTGGATTTCCCAAGGCACATCAGCGAGGGAGCCAGGCAGCGCACAGGGTGCCACTGCCGGTGTGCGGAAGACCTGAGGCTTCGCCGTGGCATTGGCTCTGTTTCTGTGTCTTCTGTGCCTTCTGTTCCTTCTGCCTTTGTCCCACACGTGAAGCCAAGCATTGTCACAGGCTTTCAGGGGATTTAGCAGACGAATTAGCATGATCTGGCTTCTTCCTCAGACGGAGATTTGCAACTGAAACACCGCACGTCCTCAAGCAACTCCCTCAAGTCATGAAAGAAAGCAACTTCTGGCAGTGCAGCTCTCGTCCGCAATTGTCTTCAGACAAGCCCTCGGGTCGAGGTTTAAACCATCCCTTGAAAAGAAAGAGTTCAATCCTGCACCCCAACTTTTCCAGGCCTGCCGCGCTCCAGAGCTCTCGCCCTGCAGCTAGGCTTCCCTCTCATTGTCGCTCCAGTGCATTTAGTGTGCTTGGAGGTCCGGAGGCAGCCCAAGTTCGCAAATGCTCCAAAGCCTTTGAACCTTGCCTTCCTGCGAAGTCAAGCTTTGATTGGCCTTGAGGTGCACAGCATGAAGCCCAATTGCAGCAGCCCCTGCGAGGGACTCCGCGAGAGCATGGCAGCCGCTGAAGCCTTGAGGAATGATTGGCGGCTACAAACGATCGTGCTGGCCCAGCAAAGCCCAGGTTGCCTTGAGCTTTGAGCAGAAGCAATGCTTTCGCGTAGTCCACGACTTCCAGCCCCAAGGACCTTTGGCCAGGCATCCAAGCTCTTCTCCCCAAGCAGCCCTGTCGTTGGAAGAGTTCCGTCGTTCGGAATCCATCTTGAAAACGTGCAGGCTTTCTTCATAGAAGCTCGCGATGATTTCTCGCCCTGTCACTTAACCGGAAATCCAATTTACCGGAGCACGTGCAGACAGGACCACAAACCTTGAGGGCACATGAACCGAAACTTCAGCACTCTCAAATTTTTGCCCAGAAACGCGTTTTTGATCAGTAGCCGAACCTTCGCCCGAAGTTTCATGGGGTGTGGGGACGGTGTCAGCAGGTGTTTGAGAGGAACCCTCTTCTTGACTGGACCCAAGACCGAGGATCAACAACTCTCCAACGGACACTTGAGTGCCTTCTGAGTCAGAAGCGACGCTAATGACGCCGACAAGCCCAGAGATTTATCCTCAGGACAGAGCTTTTCAGAGGCTTCGCAGGCCGACTTCCAAAAAGCGAGACAGTCTTGGATCGCCCACCCTATCACACTTTGACAAATGAACCTAGTGGACTCTGCTCATTTGGGAACGCCCCAAAGTCCTTGGCATATGCCACCGAGAAGGTCATGAAGGCTTCCGGCGTGCTGGGGACGCTCTCCACGCACACCTCACCTGTCGGCAAGCAAGGCATTGCAAACTAAACATTTTCGGCAAGCTTGATCAACAAAAGCGAACATCTCAGGTCGTTCGTTCTAGAAAAATGCCTTTCTTGCACTGCCCCTAAATCCACGACCATGTTTGCCTTTCTCTGGACCATACTCTGCCCAACTTGCCGCGGCAATCAGCATCAGGAGTGACTGGAGCGCGACCTAGGCGGCGCCACATGCAGGATGGCAAACTACATGTTCTCTCCTCGCTACACATTTATGCAGGTGCCTATGTACGTATGTATGTCAGCAAGCACTGTGACACAAAGGCACGATTACAGCACAAGGAGCCTTCCAAGCCGGCTCAGCTCGGGTTTTGTCACAACTCGTAGCGAAGTCCCCGAACAGTGGCTAACGTCCTGGGCACCCGGCTTCTGCCCGCCCGTCGGGCGGAGCTTGCGCCAGCTCCACAGGCTCCATGAGGGTGCCGGGCCCCGCGGGTGGCGCCTGCAAGCCCGAAAGCATTGCGCAGTTAAACTCTGCCTAACTGCAGGTGCTCACCCTCCATGTTGGCAAACTCAAGGGGCACTTACAGTCGCGTTTTGACACCACTGCGCAGGGACTCATGCAAGGCAAATCTTCTCCACGCCTTGTTCAGCTCTGCAGCCCAAAGCCAATCCACCTCAAGGAGCCATGTACTTTGCGAGGTCTCACTCACCCTGAAGGATCATGCATGTGCCATCGCTGGGAGGCACCAGACTGGCGTAGGGCACAAAGTCCTTGGCCACGAAACCCGCCACTTCCCAGAGCTGATCCTCGAAATCCAGAGACACATACATACATCAATGGAGCGTCAATGCGTAGTGTCTTGGCAAGGCTCGGTTGTGGTCACAGGGGTTCTGGAGTTCTCTACCGCAGCGCCGGCTGAGCTTCACGCAGGCAAGTACTTCCAAGAGGCCAACATTCAAGACAAAAATGCGTTTCTGTCGAAAACGGCCATCACAAGATCTCACCTACACAGGCTTGCTGCAGGGCTTGCAACCCTTAAGGCAATTTAGCTTCTTGCTTGCTTGCTTGCTTGCTGGGGGTGGAGCCCCGGAGTTCCCCTGGCCGCAGGCCCACCCCACCTCAGTTCGCGTCGGGCTTCTCCTCTCTCTCTGTCTCTCTCCACGCATGCCATCCCTAAGGGTCTCGCTACGCTTGCGCAGAGGAACATCTGCAACTCCCATGCCATTTGCTAGCAAAGCATCCACGTGCTCTTTGACAAAGCCTGCCTCAGCGCGGACAACAGGATGGGTTCATATCTGGAAGCCGGTGACTGTATTTCAGACTGTTGGTTCAGATGCTTCTTTTTCACGGCCGGCAACTGGCTTGCGACATTACACGGCTATCAACTAACACTTAACTTGAGGTTCGTGCCTTTCGCGGACATTGTCAGAGTCTGCACCATGCTTCCTAATGCTGAGGCCCTGGCTTTGAGCAGTAGCTTGTGCAGCAAAGGCTGTGAGACAAGCCCGTTCTTCTTCGTGTCAAAAGCACGGAAAATGGACAGGAGCTCCTCTTTGCCACTCGCCATGGCTTGACGGCGGGCTTAGGCGGCTGTGGGCTGGACCGATACACTGCGGCCAAATGTTCGCAAGAACTGAGCATCCCGGCACAACGAAAGGCGTCATGTCAGGATGGTCAAGGAAGGTTTTATTTTCACGTATGTGCATCCCACCCCAGCCTCTTGGAAGAGCTCCTCTGGCTTCCTGGACCGTTTTTTGCAGGCTCGGGTGCTGCACGGCTATGCGACACGAAATCACCACCACGCTGAGTCCAGATCGTTACCAGGGGGAGGGCTGCGTCTAGGCAAAGCCACTGCAAGGGCCACCAACTTTAAGAGTCGCATATCGAGGGCTGCAATGGATGTGGCGTACTTCAGTACTTCTGCAAGCGAGGATGGAGGGAGAAGGAATCGAGAGAGAGCGAGAGAGGGTAGGGATCGAGACGAGAGAGAGATCCTCTGCAGCAGTGGTGAAGTCTGTACGGGCAAATCACGGCTTCGTGGTTGATAGCCGGTACGGCATTCAGCCCGTTTTAGAGAAGCCAGGAAAAGATAATCATAAAAAAATCGAAGCTACACATTCCAATTGAATTGAACTGACTGAACGGCAAACTCATGAGGTCCTGGTGCTTACCGTGTGGAGCGCTTCCAGTCGCGGACTCCCAGGTGCCGCTGCCTCATTTCCGCGTGCTGATGCTCTTGTGCTGCTCACTTGCTCCTGCAGTCGTCTTATCTCTGGCTGCCGGTGGCCCGCTTGCATTATGCCAGTGCAGAACCCAACCAGTGTAAGAGGACCCATCACTTCAAGCCCTACATACCCAAAACCCATTCCAGGTGCAACCCTGGGGTTACCAAGACAGTCCCATCAGTCCAAACATGCCGACCACACTATCGCGGGGACATGAGTCCGACCCCAATGTATGCACGGAACTGGGGTGGGAGAACCACCTGACCACACTTGTTGACACATAGCAAAAGAAGCCCCAACAATAGTGCTTCAACACTGTTATGGGGAATGCGCAGGTCATTTGTTACTGTGTGTGGAGTGTAGCAGGCAGACTGCTGCTACCGTCCCAGCCATAAGTGCAACGGGGTGGATAGCAAAGCCTCGACCCAAGCCCAAGGCCGCAGCCTGCAAGGTTTCAGCCACGGCATGCTGCTGGACTTGGACCTCGGCCTTGTCGTCTGTTTCAGGGAATTCTGTTCAAGGCAATTTCTGCTCAAAACCTCGCAACGCAAGGGGCTAGGGAGAAAGCTCAACGTGACATTTGGGTTGTGATTGGCGTGACTGGGAGGGCATGGTTATGATCATGATGATGACGATGAAGGTGATGATGACGATCATTACTACTACTGTTACGATTATGGTTGTTGCTGTATCTATCGCTATTGTTATTCCGATCAATCAATATTATTACTATTACTGTTGCTTTTGCAGTTTATTACTATTCTTAAGTCTCGTTCTACTAGTACAGCTACTAATTCCTATTACTATTCAGAATATGAGCTACTCGTAACAGTTGTGTTATTGCTAACCGTTTTGTTATCGTTGTTAATATCGTTGTTATTATAACTCCTATGATTATAATTACCCTTAGGGTGATTGTTTTCTATTGTTATATTGTTGCTATTCAGTGTTATTGATACTATTATTATTGTTATTATTATTGTTGTTATTATTGTTGCGAGTATCATGAGACTTATTACTAAACCTACTAATAATCTAACATTGCTAGAAGTATTCTTACAGTCTTTTCCTGCTATGGTCATTATTACAGTTAATGTTGATAGTATGTTCGCAAATATGATGCTACTGTTGTTGTGGTTGTGGTTGTGGAATGTTTTAGTATCTTTAAGCTTTAGCTGGAGTTTCGTTTACATTCGTTTCCTTCCGAGAGCAAAGCCTTTTGGGCTTGGCAAGAAGGACTGCTCTCCAACGAAAACCCCTGTGGTGCTCGTTTTACCGAAGACTTCAACATCAGGACCGACCATGACATTGCAGAATCGACGTGCAATTGGCGGAATCAGCCACCATTAGGAGAACACAAGGAAAAGTGCCTATGAAGTCTCGACCTGAGCCAACCCTGCCCGGTCACCTCCGTCGGTTGTGGGGTGCTTGCTTGTCTGCTTTGAGAGGTCAGCACATCCGCTTCCTTTCCAAGGCTCCTCAGGATTGCAAACAGAAGCATGCATCGTCGCTGTCAAGCTCACGCAAGAATCAGAATGGCTGGTTGGGATCGCATCGGCACCAGCCATCAAGAAAGTTGGTGTGCATTCACATAGTATGCCTTTCGGCGCAAAGGGTGAAACCACGGCATCTAGCCTTTCGGTGCTCACATCGACAAGGCAACCTTACAGTCAATATCCGGATCTGTCACATATGCTTCTCTCCGTGGCACGCTTGAGACCCCAAGCTGGCCCCAGGCTCAGACATGACTTTCGATTGTAGCTCGTCCAAGAACTAGACACGCACCAAGTATCGGCTCTTCTGCCACATCACTTTCATCATCGTCGTCCTCGGCGTCCTGGACGACCAGATCCGGTTGTTGCTCTGACTTCCGGGCATGGTTTCGAATGGTTGACATTTCAATTTCTCTGCAAATGAACTATATATGCTTCCATGCTGCACGTGCCTGTCTGCTCTTTGTTGCCGCAGCTCTGCTTTCAGGCATGCTGCAGAAAGCGCCCTGTCTAATGCAAAACCTTCTGGTATATTGGTCGGTGGACTAGCTAAGGTCTCCTCGAAACACAAGAAGATTCGTCGGTGCCAGCATCTCTGTACACCGGGAACTCCAGGGGTGTTGATTTTCGCGAAGCAATCAGCGCGTGGCTCAAGTCCAGCCATGCTTTTGTGAAAGGACGGGGAGGCAAGCCAATCATGCTATTTTCCGCCTCTCACAATCCTACAAACTCAGAGCATGTAGCAATTAATGGCCTCCAAATTTGCGCCCCAAACTTCCCTTGCACAGTGCGTAGACGAGGATTCCGAAATTGCCGATACCCTCGCTCCTGCGCATCCTTGCTGCCACGACCTTTACGCTTCCCACGTCGCCTGCGCCGCCGCCTCAGCGCCATGTCTTCAGGTTCTGTGCCAATTTGGGCTGATTCGACACGCCACAAGCTCAAAATCGTTGCTTGTTCGTGATCGAAAGTCTGCACATCGAGGCAAAGCTGAAGTTGGACACTGTGCTTCCAGCACCTCTTGACACTGAACTTATGGACCCAACGGAAATCCTGGGCCAATATGTCTGAGTTTCCCGGCTTTTTCTTGCCTTCTGCCGCATCTTCTTCGAGCGGTGCCTGCGGCTCTTCAGCCTGCAGGTTTGGGGAACATCCTGCAAAGCCCGGTGTGGTGATTTCTAGAAGAGCTGCGCAGGAGCCAGGTTACATCAATGAGGGAAGAGCTGGGAAGCAGTTCGACGGAGCGTGTAAGTAATTGTTCACAATTCGTGGCTCCAGTCGTGTTCTTGAGGAAGCCACGATCTGGAACTCCCAAACTCACAACCATGGGACAAACAAGCTACCTGCAGAAGTTGCCATCTATGATTTTGTGCTCTGCCTGCTTCTGCACCCATCTCCAACATTGTTGCTTCAAGCACTTACTCGAATGAGACCCAATTTCTTGTAATGTTAAGCTTATCGTTGTCATGCCCTTGAAATCCAGCCAGCCTCTTGGTGGAGGCTGCTGGCACTTGGGTGCCTGTGGCGAAGGAGATCAGCTGAAGGCCTAGACTCTCATACCCTACCCCTTTTTTAGGATACCTAGTTTTATGGTTCGGATCTTTACATGTTATATAATAAAAGTAGATACACCAAAAACGGGGTAGGGTATGAGCCTACAGATAAACCCTAAGCCCTGACAGCGCGCTTCTCGAACGAGCAGAGAAATAACAATATAGGGGCCTTTATAGTTAGAATAGGGTCACACTCCTAACATGACCGCTCGCAAAGCTCACTGATCTGCAGCATGCAAGCGCGCAAACGAACATGTTTTGCGCTCTGGCATGGGGTCGAGCGACAACTCACACAGACAGAACAAAGCGAGTCGACCGACCCGACCCAGACCGAACGA
>BGNK01004337.1:0-23456 GCA_003297005.1 Symbiodinium sp. clade A Y106
TACACCCCGAAATTTACACCCAAAAGTGTAAATTTCATGACAAAAATTTACACCCCAAAGGGTGTAAAAAATTAAAAAATGTAAAATGTAAATTTACACCCAAAAGATCTATCAGGCAATCAGCGGCTGCCGCTCGGGCCGCACTGACTCGCAGCGACTCTCGACGCCGCGGCCGGACTCACCTGCAGTCACCGCAAGTGCCACCTGGTCACGAACCAGCCGACCTCCCCCTGGCATGCCGAGGCAGCAGCTCGCGGCTACGCGCTCAGTCCTACCCTGCAATTTCTTGGTGTTGACATTTGCCTGGACTCCGGCCAGGCGGTGCCGCTCAAACTCAGCCTGCATAAATTGCAAGTGCGCCTGCGCCACACCGCCAATCCGGCCTTCCCTTTTGAGGTCCGCAGGCAGGTAATCCGATCCCTGATCTTCCCCGCCTTGTTTTGGGCGACTGGTGTGGCCATGCCCTCCACTGACGTTTTGGAGGCCGTCCGGCAAAGCATCGCCGCAGTCTTGCGGGTCTCCTTGACCCATGAAGCCCTACGGGTTCTGGTGGGCCAGGTCCTCGGGTGGACCTTGGACGTCAGCTGGGTTGCCGACTGGAGCGCACTCTCCGCGCTTTCCCGGGCGCTTGTGCAACAACCTGACTGGCACGAGCACCTCTCCCTGCAGGAGATTGCCCTTGCACGCACTTCCAGCCTTCCCGGGGCCCATGCCACCCTGCAGAAACTCCAGTGGCGCCTTGACCCTCAGGGTCGAGCCATTGAGCGGTATGATGATGCTGGTCGCCTTCGCACTTGCCGCCTCGGCGAGGACTCCCAGGAGGTGCTCAAGGGCTGGCTTACGATAAGGCCGAGGCCACTTCTCGGTGCGGCCGGATTCGCAAGAAGCAGCATCGCCATGACCCCTCCCTAGCGGTTGGTTTAGACCTCCCTCGCCCCGTTGACTGCCGTAGGTTTGCCTTCTTGGGTCATAAACAAGTGTACGCCAAAGCCACCTCTCAAGCTGAACGGCATGCCGCCCTGGCCTGCGGTGGTACAGGCTGGCGTTACAATGCCAAGCATGCCTTGACCGGGCCCACGAAGTGTTTGTGCTCCAAGCTCTGGCCGTCCCGAGCCCACCTGCTTTGGAGCTGCCCTAGCTTCGTCGACGAGAGATCCAGCCTGCCTGCCCCGGTTGACAGGGCGGAGGAACGGTTGCTTGGTAGCCCATCCTTGAGTACCCGCCTGCCCCCGAGACCGGTGTGTGTGCCCTACAACCACAGGTTCATAGCCTTCTTGCGCAGGCCCATGCCACGGACCAGCAAAACCTTCTGATTGCAACTGACGGCTCCAGTGAACAGGGCATCGGCGCTTTCGCTGCCGTCTGCCAGAATCCCCGGCTCAACATGGCCGGCGCCGACGCAAGCGAAGATCAGACCCCCTTCCGCATGGAATTACTGGCTGTTTTGGGTGTTCTCGAGGCCCTGGCTTTGACTGAACACCCGCCCCGGCAGGTGACCATCCTTGTCGACTGCGAAGCCGCCATCAAGGCGGTCTGCTGCCCCGAGACGAGTGGCCACTGCCTCCTCGCTGCTAAGGCGCAGCAGGCAGGCGCAGCGGCTCGGCGACGTGGCATTTCTTGGCGACTGGTTTGGACCCCAAGTCACGGAAAGAAGCCTGGTTGGGCGCCTCCGCTTCCGCTTCATGCCGGACCCTGCAGACTGCTAAACCAAGCAGCCGATGACTGTGCAAACCAGCTCAGGCGGACACGGCTTCAGGGTTCTGAACGCGAGGCCTGGCACCTCGCACTTGCGCACGCCAGTGCTGTCGAGCGGGACAGTGTTCGTCTTTCGGCTCACACCTCCACGTGCCTGGAGGCACATTTATGTACAGCATCCGAACAGGCTCGGCACCTGGACGATGTATAGCTCCTCTGCTGAGCCCTGCGGTTGACCGCCCGACACGGGACCGGCTTTCGCCGGCCCGTGGACGCTAGCACCCCGGAACAAAAAAAAAGCCGCTGGTTTCTGCCGCTGAAGGGCGAGGCCTTCCGCCACAAACTTAATAGAAGTGTGGAAGTGTCTTTTGGCTCAAGGAAAGAAGCCTTCACGTGGCTGAACTGAAAACCTCCGAACCTCAAGCGGAGGGCCAATTCTTTCACAGGTGCCATGGCTCCCTCTTCTGGGGGTAAGGGCTGGATACTTCGCATGCTGCGAGCTTACCGTCTTATGGACTTACATCTCACTGAGGAATCCTGCAGTTTGAGGATGCAGCGACACCATCACGAACACGGCTTGGGTTGCCGAGTTATTAGGATGGAGAAGGCGTCCTTTGAGGGCAGGCGTGAGGCATCACGCCTGGCTGCAGTGATTACAAGTGAGATGCAACGACGAATCGAGGCCGTGGTTTCCCTTCGAAGAAAGTGGACCTGGCCTTGCTGCAGCATGCTATGGGACGATAACCATGCCTTTGGGCTTCCGCTGGAGGCCCCGAAATCCTGGAAGTGCTTTGGCCCTTTGATGGAAAAAGGAGACACCGTATCCTGGCTTACCTGTGCAGCTCTGGACCTGGACTCGAGGAACCTCCAACTGGCGTGCAGCCAACAGCTGGACCGACCTCAAGCGAGCACCCACACGGCAAAGACTGCGACCCATGCCCCTTGCTCACCTGAGGAGTTGGGACCTGGCACACCTCGAGTGACCAGATCAAGCGAATGGGACCTCTGTGATGGAGGAGATGGTGGTGATGACGGCCCGAGTGCTTGGCCATGCCCCTCTCCTTTCCCTGGTGGTTCTAGGCCCCCCCCCTTTTGGGTACCCGAGCCTTCACCTCCTCTGCCTGCCGACCTTCCTTGCCCTAACTTGGGTTTAGGCCCACGGCCCTATGCGCTGCCCAAGCCGTTTGTCTTACCGATTTGTGATTGTGGTTTTAGGCCCACGCCCCTTGGGGTACCCGTGTGCAACCTGCCTGTGCTGGGCTCTGGCTCAGCCTTGGGCCGTCATTTGGTGAAACCTCCTGATTGCAACCGGCGGCTCCAGTGAACAGGGCATCGGTGCTTTTGCTGCTGTATGCCAACATCCCCGGCTCGACATGGCCGGCGCCGACGCCAGCGAAGATCAAACCCCTTTCCGTATGGAATTGCTGGCTGTTAGGCTCTGGCACTGACTGCCCACCCGCCCCGGCAGGTGACAATCCTCGTCGACTGCGAGGCCGCACTTAAGGCAGTCCGCTGCCCCGAGACGAGTGGCCATTGCCTTCTGGCTGCTAAGGCGCAGCAGGCAAGCGCAACGGCTCGGCGACGTGGCATTTCTTGTCAGCTGGTATGGACCCCAAGTCACGGGAAGAAGCCTGGTTGGGCGCCTCCGCTTCCGCTTCATGCTGGACCCTGCAGAATGCTGAACCAGGCAGCCGATGACTGCTCAGGCGGACAAGGCTTCAGGGCTCTGAACGCGAGGCTTGGCACCTTGCTCTTGCACAGGCCAGTGCTCTCGAACGGGGCGGTGTTCGCCTTTCGGCTCACACTTCCACGTGCCTGGAGGCACACTTATGTACAGCATCTGAACAGGCTCGGCACCTGGACGATGTATAGCTCCTCTGCTGAGCCTTGCGGATGACCGCCCGACACGGGACCGGCCTGCGCCGGCCCGTGAACGCTTGCACCCTCGAACAAAAAAGCCGCTGGTTTCTGCCGCTGAAGGGCGAGGCCTTCCGCCACAAACTTAATAGAAGTGTGGAAGTGTCTTTAGCGAGTGAAGAAGACCTGGGCGGATCCGAAACAAACTGATGTCTGTTCCCTCCTGTGCTGGTCAGGTGGTTCGAAACTCCTGGGCAATCTGTGTTCCAATGATTCAGCATCTCGGATGAACGGTCTGTACATCTCTACGACGTCGGTTTGGGACAGCCTTCAGCCTGAAGGTACATTGTCTTGATGTGCGTTACCACGGCCGCCTGGCAGCGCCGTCTTTGAAGACGCTTCCAAAGGATCTCAATTTCGGAGGAATCGGGGTTTGCACAGCTGAGGGCGAGTGAGTGACCCTGCCCTTCTCTGTTGCCCTTGGGTTTGTTTTGCAGAGTAGCCGCCGAAAATGGAAGCGAAACCATGGGCCCAGTACTTGATTGCCAGGTCTTGTATTGAAGCGTACAGGCCCAGTAGCTGCAGTTGGAATCCGCGTAGGTGTGAGGTGCCGGGTCGCGGTGAACGGTCGGCTGAATTTTTACAGGCCTGCGATTGGCTATGGAAGGCATGTCATCGGCAACTCAAGCACGGGGAAAGACTGAATGCCGCGGTATCTACGTCCGGGTGCCCCCGTCTTCAGAGGACAGAAGGTTCGCACTAGCAAGACAGCTGGCAAAGCACCGAGGTGTCCTTTCTTGTCATCTGCGCTTTTGACGAGCCCTTCGACCCCAGCTCCAAAACTTCAGGGTGCACTGCAAGTTGCTGATCTCTGCTTCCAAACCTCCGTCTAGTCAGCAAGCAACACAGCCAAGGACATTGTGATGAACTCGTTGGCCTTCACCTTCATTGCAGAGGCATGTTCATGATGGTGCGATTTGCTTCTTGTAGGGGAGGTTGCAAAACCAGTTGGATTTACATGCAATTGGCTTGCGTATCATCGGCAGTCAGGTTGGCAGCTTCTTCAACGAGCCGCTGGTGAGCCGAATGGCTGCCACAGCTGTTCAGGCTTGTTGGGGAGGAAGGGCCATCGTGTCATGCTGCACATGCAGAACCCGTGCGTGCCTGCGATTGCCTGGAGTTTAGGGAATTCCCTGCTCAGGGCCTGCCCGCAGAGTACGACGAGATAAAGTACCTGTACCCCGAGTAGCTTGCAAAAGGTACTTTGAGACGTGATGGTTGAACTGTTCTTTAAGCACTGTCACTGGCAGAAGTCTGTGTGGCTGAGGTATCGTCTTTCGAACGCCATTCGGGAGGACCCGCTGCCCTTTTTTTCCATGTGCAAAGACAGAGCAGACGGCACAGGACGGTACCTACACCGATCAGGGTTGGTACATCTGTGATGATGAGGAGAAGGCTCGTTTGCCAGGCCGGAGGCCGGAGGCTGGCAGCTGGCCGGATGCAAAGTTTGCCAGGCTGGACTTCTGAGCGACTATCGAGTTCGACACAACGAGGATGCGTACCCACAGCCGCACAAGAGAACTGCAAAGGCCGCTCGTCCAGGTTCTTGTGGGTAACAACCATAGTCTCATCCAGTGAAGCCTTCTTGGCTGTGCAGCGCACGCTTGCGACATGGTGACCCCGCAAGGGGAGGGTGGGAGGGTGGGATGGGTTGGCTCTCCTCGGACGATGATGTTCAAGGCTCAAGGCCTCACTTTGGTGTGTGTGTGTGTGTGTCTGTGTGCGTGTGTGTGTGTGTGTGCGTGCATTGTACGCACCATCCTTTCCCGGCCATAGAAGGCATTCTCTTTCGCAGCAGGAGGGCAACGTGATGTGTTGCACCAAGATATCTGGTCGAGAGAGGGTTCTTTGTTGACGTATCTGCACGCTCGTGACTGTAATTGACTAATTATTCAGCATTGATATTTTCTACAGGCAGGCCTTCCTTTCGATGTAAGCCAGTCTTCTCAGTGGGCAGAACACGATCGCAGATTGGGACGTGGCCTTAGAGCGAGGATCCACGTGAAGCGCAGTCCCGGTCTAGTACGATCTTTCGCGTTGATGTTTTGTAACGGCTCTCCTGATATGAGGGCATTGGCATGATATTGGCATGATGCAGTGAGGCAACCACTCATTTTCCTCGGGTGGAAGGATGGGATAGTCTCCGAGCTGAACAACATGCCAACCATCCACAATTTTGAGCATTTGTGGGGCCGAACTGCTTATGCGAATTCGGCGCAACACAGGTGTCATATACCGTATATCTACATTCATCAAACACGTAGCCTACCCAGATTTTGGAGATCTTGATCTTCGTGGTGCCGCCCTTGTGCGTCTTGGTGGGAGCACTCCACAGCCGGTGCCGGAAAGAGGCACAAGTCACAAGACATTGCATGCATGTTTCGATGCAGATCACATGATTCTGTGCTCAGGGTTGCGACCTGGCCTCTGTCAGCGGCAAGTCTGACCTATGATCCAGTTGCCAGATGCAACAGGAGTTTAGATCGGACGAAAGCTAAGCTGTCCACGCAGAAGATGCTGGAAAGCAGGCTTGTTAACGAGACTTATTTTGCGAAATGACGTGCAGCTGGCACCGAGCAGAGCTAAACATTCGCAAGTGCAGTGTTGGTTCACCTTCTGAACTTCAGGCCTTCTCATTAAGACTTGCTGACAGGATGTCGGCAATTCCGGCTTCGGTGTGCTGTCCCTGGCTTAGCCACCTGACATGAATTTGCAGCGCCCGGAGCACAGTTGTGGAAGGACATGACATTCTGTGTCGTCCTGCAGCCAGAATATCCTGAACCCTAGGCCCTAGGCCCTTGACCTACTCGATTCGTGTGCACAGCCCAGATACATTCAGGTCGAAAGTGGGGCAGTCCTTCGGGACCGTGACCGGAGCCGCCCAATGAAGAAGAAATGCTCACATTGGTGCGTGACCGGGATAAACACGGATCGTGGACAGCTTTGTGCAGACTCATGCCGGTTTTGAAGGGCAATACCTTCGCTTTACCTCTTGTCACAATCATCGGGGTAATCCCGCACGATGAGCTCTGAACTCTACATCCCAGCTGCCTCACATCGATCAACGTTTCCATTACAGATCATCCTTGTCTCTTCCGCTACTATAGCATGCTGCAGCGAAGGTTTCGTGAACCACTGGTTTAGCTTGACAAGGGCCTGTGAATATCCACTTCAGGCTGCAGCAGCAATCGGTCCCGTTCTGTTGTGCAAACTAGCTTCGAAAAGCCTTAAGCTTAATTCTTCCATTGTCACTTTGAACATGAAGAGACTTCGACTTATCTTACTGCAACATTGAAAGCTTCGGAACATTTTGGATTTGCTGCATCTCGCGGCGACGCTCCAACAATATGTTGTGCTCGCCTGGCGACGATTGCTTTCTGCAACGAGGCCCGCACCAACACACAACCTTCGAGCTTGGAGCTCGACGAGCTGCGTTCCAAACACAAAAAACAAGCCGACAATCAAGACAAGTTGCAAGCACGAAATGTTTCAATCACGACTGTCTCCCCCAGCCAAAAACAACACAAAGACTCCAAACTACACGAACAAGGCAGTCCAGACATGGGGTGTGAATTTCAGCTCTTTGTCAAGCTGCGGAACGGCTGAACATACATAACCGAATCCGAAACCTCGAACTCAAAGCCGGACACCAGCACACTAAACCCCAAACTGGCCTGAACCCAATCCCGAAGCCTCGCGCAACATCCGAATTCCCACCGCGATAATGAAACAACCAACACATTTTTTGAGCTTTCTGCACAGCCTGCATTTTCTATTGATTGTCATCTTGAGAATTTGAGGCTATGGAGAAGACATCCCAAGCAATCTTTCGATGTTAGAATAGAAACGCTGAAGATGGAAAGTTCGTGAAGGTCGACGAAGAAGCGCTGAATGCCATTGAGGTTAAAGCAAAAAGCGTTCCTGGGTTCGTTGCAGGTCGTTGATAACCCTCGATATTCGATATTCTGGATCCCGTGGCATCATCAACTCACTTTGTTGCGAAGTTGACAGGGATTTGATGTTGTCTTCATATTGGCAGAAAGCCGCATAAAGAGCCGTCCCATTCAGTCTAGGAGTGCCGAAGCCATCTGCTGTCAGTTGAGAATCGTGGTTCTACAGTCGCCGCTTTACAAGTCCGAATGTGAAATGCTCAGCTACTGGCACATTTGGTAGTTGTTTGCCAATCAATATTCAAGCCGGAACTTGTAGTCGGTTCGTTTGTGGACAAGTTTGAATCCGGACAATGCTTCTGGTATATCTTTGACACTGCGTTGGCCGTGGGAATGCTGTGTTCTGACAGCCATCATCAAACATCCTGAGATGCGATGCAACAATCTCGTGGGATGCAATAGGGCGCAATCGACTCGAACGTTTTTTGCAGCCAATTCGGTCACAAGCAGCTTGAGCGATATCCGGAGAACACGGTCTTGTGCTATTTCAGGTTCAGTGAGCACGTGACGGCGCGATCGTTCCCGGTGCGCTGATACATGCGCTCCTTCCCACTTGACAGATCTGACACGCTGGGGGTCTGTATCAGGGTGAGGAAGTTGAGCAAGATAATATGTACGTGGGAATGGCAATGTGATGCACGAGAATGGCCTCTGCACGAGCCTCGGCCGTTTCCGTCTTCGACGCACAGCACCTGCAGAATTCCACAGGTATTCCAGCATGATTTCAGCGAGGTCTCCACTGTCACCAAGTCTGAAGTATTGTGCACTCCTCAGATTGCTCTATTGCGCAGGATTGCTCCGCTGCGCAGGTCAATTGCACCGACTTGAGGCCTTAGGTTTTTGTCGGCAGCAAGTTCTTGTAGCCCTTCGTATGCAGGTTTTCACCGTTAGTAAGCAATGGAACTTGTGGGATTGCCTGCGTGTTTGTGTAGGCTCCTCGTGGGGAAGGGGAGTCAATTGTGCCTTTTTTGCGGTGACTTGTGTCTTTTGTTTTGGTGTCGCTTGTGTCTTGTTTTTGTTCTTCGGAAGCAACAGTCTTGAACGACCGCCAGCAATGGCCAGTAATGTAGTTGCTTCCTATCACGGTCTAAGGAAAGCTAGCCTAAATAAGTAGAAGGCCACATCGACCGGTCGCAGGTGTATTGGATTTCGGGATTGCAAGCTCCGAACCTTCCGTGTGGATCTTTTTAGAACTAGGTTGTACTGTTCGTCTCGTTGCCAGTGTATTCTGCCAGAGACCACCTGTGTGTAATACGCTAGCGGGATACCACATTTAAATTTTGATTTAATTGCGTAATTTGGCGTCCTTCTTGGTAACCGCCAGCACCACCATCCTCATGTCCTCGAGGTAGAATGTAAAGAATCCTAGNTTTAACCCATGTTCCAACTTGCTGGGGTTCGCTGTAGTCTAGTTTAGTCTAGTACTCTATTCTAGTCTAGTGTTGTCTACTCAACTCTAGTCTACTCTAGTCTCGTCTAGTCCAGTCGACTCTGGTTTGTCTATAGTGTCCATGAGTATGCCTATGGCCCAGGGACGCGTCCCGTAGACACACCTGCACACAACGCAGCAGACAAACAAGCATGCGGACCCTGCATCTCACCTTAAACCNTCTGGTTTGTCTATAGTGTCCATGAGTATGCCTATGGCCCAGGGACGCGTCCCGTAGACACACCTGCACACAACGCAGCAGACAAACAAGCATGCGGACCCTGCATCTCACCTTAAACCTTTGGCCTGAAACAAGGGTCTTGGGAGGAATGATGATCTAGTTGTTGCAGTTCTCGCCAACTGTTCGAGCCAATTAAGTTCCGATTTAGTTGTTTCAGATTTGGTCATTGATTCAGAACAATTAAATCATNACAAGGGTCTTGGGAGGAATGATGATCTAGTTGTTGCAGTTCTCGCCAACTGTTCGAGCCAATTAAGTTCCGATTTAGTTGTTTCAGATTTGGTCATTGATTCAGAACAATTAAATCATGATTTAATTGTCGTCTCGGGTTCGGGTAGCGTAGCAGAAAAAATTACATCATGATTTAATTGTGCCGTGTAGGAGCAGGACAGGCGTGGAATGCAGCGTCGTGCAACGTTCAGGGGGCCAAGTAAATCATAAGTAAATTGTGCGGGCCTGAGGGGTCCAAGGCGGGCCGATGCCGGGCAATAAACTCAGGAGTTAATGTTTTTTAACTCTTGGATTCACTGCCTTCCGGTAAATTGAGCTAGCATTTCAACTTCTTTTGCAAGCCTCGCAAAGCGAGTGCTGCCTTGACGTAGCGTAGTTAGTTGTACGCCTCCTCCGCTGCGCTTCAATGCGCGGGGGGTGTTTGTACTTTCTTTGTACGTATGTCGCAGGCCGAAACCCTAAAAGGAGTAAACCCAGACCGAAACCTTAATGAAAGAAGGCCCAAAGCGAAAAAGGAATAACCCGACCCGAAAACCGAAAAGAATTGAAAGGCAAGCTTTAAAAGAAAGCCGAAACCATAAAAACCCGAAAAACCAGGCAAAAGCTATAAAAGGAGTGAAGCCCGAAAAGGAGTAATCCGAAACCGAATCCCTAATTCAAGAAATCAGGAGCAAAGCCAGGCCAAAGTCTTAAAGGGAGTGAACCGTGACCGAAACCTTAAGATAAGAAGGTCCAGTTCCTAAAAGGAGTAAACGGACCCCTAAAACCTAAACGGAGTAAAACGAACCCGAAACCCCAAAAGAGAACTGAAAGGTACGCTGGAAAGACGTCAAACGAGTAAGCCCAGACCGAAGCTCCAAAAAGAGTAAACCCAGACCCAAACCCTAAAATGAGAAGGCCCAATCCTTAAAAGGAATAGACGGACCCCGAAACCCTAAAAGGAGCAAACCCAGGCCGAAGCCATAAAAGGTGTAAACCCAGACCGAAACCCTAATGAAACAAGCAAGGCCCAAACCCTGAAAGGAGTAAACGCACCCCGAAACCCTAAAAGAAGTGAAACGTAAGCTTGACAGAAAGCCGAAGCCATAAAAACCTTAGAACCCAGGCCGAAGCCCTAAAAAGGAGTAAGCCTCGACCGAAACCCCAATGAAAGAAGGCCCAAACGAAGGAGTAAGCCCAGGCCGAAGCAGTAAAAGGAGTAAAAACCCAGACCAAAACCCTAACGACAAAGCGAAAAGGGAGTAAACCGGCCCCGAAACCACAAAGGAAGTAAAATGTAAGCTTGAAGGAAACCCGAAGCCCCGAAAGGAGTAAACTTTGGCCGCAGCCCTAAAAGGAGTAAACCCAGACCGAAGCTCTGATGAAAAACGGCCCAAACCCAGTTTCACCTTCGGACAGACGAGCGTAAAGTGCTTTCATGAGCACTATCGACAGTGATTGCAAACGAAAGGGCGCACAAGCGACGACACGACTTCCCTGCCCAGTCGACGGCCGAGAAGGCCAACATGCAGGCGGCATGACAGGCGGCCAGCCCAAAGAATCGTCCACAGGCACTTGCAGATTTAAACAAAGATGTGCTGGCTGGCAGCACCCTGACATTAATTAATTCCTGCAGGGTCAGGAATTCTGAAGAAATCTGCCGAGTTTGGGAGATTGAGGCGTGGCCGTTGTCTGTTACATCCATTTGGTGCTTGCCTTAAGGCCGAATCGCACAAGAGCATTGAGCAGTGTATTTCAGTGCAATCGTGGGATACCAGATGCGGCGCCTGGGTATCACAACGGCCCGAAGCTTCAACGCTGCTTGCCGGACTGAAGTGATTGTGCTGATCCAGAAGAACGACACACTTGGTCTTTTGTCTTCGCGGACCCTGAAATGCTCTTGCACGGTGGCGCATCAGACAATCTGCCTGTATCACGTTGTGATTGCATAAATTGCACGGGTCAAGGGCGGCAAGGTGATGATGCAGGCTGTGCAGGCCGCGCATGGCCACGCGGCGGTTTTGTGACGTCGCTCGAGGGTCGTGAGTTTGAGCGATTCGCCGGTCTTGTGTCCGCGATGTCCATGTCACAGTGCCTGTGCAACTTGGGGGTGCCAGTTTCAGATGCTGCGAGTGCCGGGCAGATGGGCCAGTTTTTCCAGCGTGAAGTACTTCCGGACGGATCATCTCCGCAAATTTGTGCCGTGACCCAAAGCAATATCGTAAACTTCTTGCGTTGGCCTTCTGAATGTTAAGGCAGGCCAGGAGCTATGAGGATGTTGAATTGCCACAGCACAGCAGATCCAGATTCGCGGCTCCACACAGGGACGAAACACAGCGTTTGCACGTCTAGCAAGGGCAACCTTGCTCTTCCGGGCGCACCCTCAACCTGCACATTGGGATGCCACGTAGTCGTTGGGGCTAAACAAAGCCTGCGATCAACTACTGTAACAAGGCCAGCGTTGAACTTCAGCCTAGGTAGGTTGCGTACCAAGGCCCGATTGGATGCATTGTGACGTGCTCACGTGCAAGCTCCTGGAGGCAGGGCTGAGTTTCTGTCCGTGGCCCTCCTTGATGAAAAAGTTTTCCCAGGAAGTGAGTGGTCAGATTGCGTCCAACTGTCGGACCTTTGGCGACCATCTGCAGGGGGCCATGCACTGAGATCTCATGGATGAAAGAAGCTGAGATGCGCCCTTCGCAGAAGCGTCCCGGTGGTACACAGGTTTGCGGAGGCGCGATGCGCCAGCTGCAGGCTGAGGCCTTGCAAAGCTTTCCGAGAGGTTGAACCGAGCGGAGTTTTTGTCCCTGAGCAGACCTTTGCCACGTCGGGCGAAAAGGCAGCCCCGCCCTCGGAATGAGAAAAGATTAATTGGAGAAGCCGCTTTCGCGTCGTTTCGCAGGTCGAGGATTGCACTGACTTCTTGTCCACATTTGCCAACCTGAGTGCAGCCTTGTTGGCGGTCGCAGTAGACCTGGAGCGTGGGCCTTGAGCGCCGTCATGCGAGGTCCAAGGGGTCAGGTCTGTGGGTCAAGCAAGCCCTTCCATCGAGGCACATTGTCACGCAGCCACTCCAGAGGACGATCGCCACGCTCGTCGAAGAGAGTACAGGGCGTGCGAAGCACCTGCAGCAGGCCCGGCCGCCTGGCGCTTCTTAGATCGAGATTTGACTCGCAGGCGTTTGATCGCGCCCAGGTGAGAAGGCGATTTGCGGAGCTGCAGGCTTCGGATCTTTCCGGGTTTGGCAGATCACAGGACAGCTGTGCAGGAACGGTATGCAAGAACTCGACAAAAGACTTTGGATGCCAAGTCTAAGACCGGCCCTCAGCGCAGTGCGCCCCTGCGTGCGGCCTCACATGACATGTTCGCTGCTAGCTGCTTCGCTGCTTCGGAGGCTCGGAGGTGAAGGCGCTCGGCGCTCCTTTGCACTTCTCAGTCTCTCCATCTTGGGCCGCGACGGCCGCGCTGGTGCAGGTGAGAAGCGCTGGAGGTGGCGGAAGTCGCCAGAGACACAGCATCCCCCGTCATCGTCACTGCATCGCTTTGCAGCAGAGCAAGTTAAGGACTGAAAAGACGGCAGTGGATCAGTGCTTCCTGCTCGCTTCTGGCACAAGCTGATGCCAGTTTCCTGTAACTGGCCCATTGCTGATTTGCACTGTCCGTGACCAGACTAGCTGACTAGCATTCAGCTCTCGATGGCGAAACTGGCGTCAAATCCCTTTCGTGCTGGAATGTGCGATTTAGCACCACATGCAGAGGCTTAAACTACTTCTCTATAGGCTTAACTTTGATGTCGGGGCTGGAAGGTGCAATTTCGATCAATTTCGCACCAGACTCATAGTCTGCGGCCCCTGCGCAAATTGATGACATTCAGCCCCACCGGAGTCCAGCAGTGTTATATTGTCAACTCCCAACCAGAGAAGCAGCGATGCTGTTGGCACGGTTCTAGGTATTCGACATTTCATTCCCTGCTCTTAATGGGAGAAGCACTGCACAAATCCGCTGCTGAATTTCCCGTTCTGCGGAGCAAAACTGGGGATGCACAACAGGCACGCAGCCGTGTGTGACCTCGCACGCTGCGAAGAGGATTTCGGTCGATGCAAGGCGCTTGGGCTTCGGCTGTTCGGGGTTTGGCTGCCACAGGAGCTCTTGGAAAGCGAGGCGTGTCTGCGGAAGCTAGAGGACAGGTCTGTGAAATGTTGAGCTTGGGCCAGTGGTGATGCGTTGCGTCAGGATGACAGCAGGGAGCGCCTGCAGCAGCTTGAATTCGAGAAAAAGGCGGCGACATTGGTATTGCCACGGCTCATTAAAGCTTTTGGACTCTTGGAATGACGGGAGGCCATGCTCCGGCGAGTCTTGCAGCAGGGTAGGTCGTCTTTGCGACGCCTCCTTCGAGTTGCAGACAAGGTGCTCCACCTCACACCATCCAACAGCACTATCACTACCGATGTCATGGGTTGGAGTTTCAATGGAACCGGGCGTGGAACGGCGTAGCGGCCGACGCCAGTATTCGTTGAACATCCAACACTTGGTGCTTCCGAACTTGAAATCGCGCTAATGCCCTGGTGCCGAACGTGCTGTGTGTTGCTGTTGTTTTAGGGTGAGAATAGTGGACAGTTTATTTGGCCTTTGAAATCGCTGGACGTCGCTACCGCGCAGGGCCACAGCTTCGCGCGCTCCCGAAATCGAAAGCGCACCTCGCCTTTGAGAAACACGCATTCGCATGCATTCGCAAGCTCCCACCATGGTCCCCGTTCCCGGCTTCCGCTGGAATGCTTAACGGCTAACGAGCGCAAAGATCTTCAAAGCCACTGTTGACCGGTGCACAGCTAGGTCATGGCAGTTCCCTGGCTTCCGACTCTTCCGCGTGAACATACATGCAGAATAAGGCATCTGACGTGTCTTGAAGGACTGAGGTTATGTGGGAGGGAGGGGGGCCACAGCCTCGGTAAGGGGGGTTGTGCGTGAAGTTGTGCATTGCACGAAAAGGACGTATCACGGCATACCATTGCCTGCGAGTGCAATGAGCGCCCTGAATCCTTGTGGAGGTTCCACCATTGGATGACTTTCAAGGAGTCGTGGCCTCAAGCTCAAGCCTTCGTCAGGCGAGAAGAGGGACATGTATGGGAGGTGATGCCTGGCGCAGACAAAGCCTCAGCGTGTTTGCAAGAGGCAGCAGCTTGGCAGTGGACGGTGGAAGTGAAGTCCTAGCCGTCGGTGGCGTAGCGGCATAGCATCCATTTTCGTCAGGTGCAGACCCCCTTGGAGGCTCTGCGGCCCACAGGCCAGGCCAGGCTTCCAGGGGCGCCAGGATGCGCCAGGGTCATCCATGTTTCACTTCCACAGGCTTCGCTTCGCAGCTTCGGGAGGTGGCCTCGGGGAGCTCCCCTTGCAAAGCGAGCCAGAATGCCGCATTCAAGAGACGGGAGCACAGGATCTGTCGCCTTCGCTTGCAATCAGCACACTACCTGCGATGAACTGCAAGTAAATTCTAGCTGGTACTGTCGAGGAGCACCAGCCGTGTGAAGACAGATTTGCTCGCTACCTCCCAGGCTCGCAATACCGGCACGTGGCGGGCAGTTCTGGCTGTGCGGGACGCGGGACTGGCACCAGGTCCTGACGTCGAGGACGACGAGGACGTGGAGGATGGTGACAGGGACATCGAGGTGCGCGCATGAAGCCGAAACCACTCTTGAAGCACCAGGCCATCAGGAGACGAAGCATTTCAGGTCAGCGCCACCGTCCGAGCAGCAGGATGGTCGCCTGACTCGCGAGTCCGGCGAGTGACTTTAGCCCAGCATGTATTGCTCGCAGTCGCTCGATGGCTCTGTGCCAGGTCGTGTTCGAGGACAGCAGGGCCCAGCCCGCATAGCCGTATAGCCTTGCAGCCTGCATGGTCGATTTGGGAGAGCGTTGCGGTGTGACAGGGAACACTTCGCAGGAGCCGGCGTGCGGGGTCTGGTCGTCTGGTCTTCGACAGCACCTCCCTCAATCAAAAAGCCTTCTTTCTTCGATCATTTTGTTTGTGGTTGCTTCCTGTACCGTCACTCATGGCACGGATGGGTCAGGTGAGGCGTCTGCGCATGTCCTGAAGGCATGCAGAGGCCGGGGCCAACTGGTCGTTTTAGGCCTGCTGCTTTCGATGCCCCTGACGACTTGCGATAGGCCCCGTCACGGCGACAGTGCGCGAAGGCTCGTCACGACGTCCGCCCGACCTTCCGCAATGCCATGGCAAACCTCCCGAAGGCCAGAGTATGCCAGAGATCCCGACTGTACGGAAATCAAGCGAATGTGTGCAAAGTTTTTGACCCGCTTGCCAGGTCAGCCATCGAGGATGCCAGCAGAGTTGGAAGCACAGGCTCGAAGTGAACTTTCGAACACGGAGCAATCGTCCAATCAACGGCCGGGACTCAGGGGCAGATCGTGAGGTAGACTCCGATGACGACGAGGACTTGGAGCTGGGACGTGCTGCCAGAGGCCGAGTGGAAAGGTTCGAAGGCGCAGGGCTGCAGGCCAGTTGCGGCAAGTTGCTCCATTGCTACATGCTGACGCTGCCACAGTGTCGTCCAGAGATGTCCAGAGCGAATGCAGAGCGTACAACGAGGCACCATCGCCCCATGTTGAATTTCAACTTTCGCCCTTGATTGCGGAGCTCACCTGCTTCGCGCATATTCTGCTTGCGGCGGTTGTTGGCCTGCATATCTACGTTTGTCTTGCAGCAAAAGGAGCAGCCACAAAGACTCATCGAGCGCTACATGAAGCGCATTCCGGAGCATCTGGCAGCTGCTGCTGAGACCAACTGGGACCGCTGCAGCCCTGGACTCAGGAGGGGTCGCCATGAGACATCCGCCCTTTGCAGGACAAGCTTCAGGGGCGCGCCGCCGAACAGCCTCTGGGAAGCTTGGCCGGCTCCATCAGACGTGGCAATCTTGCATCTTGTTCTGAATTCTGCATGTTGGATGACAAGGTTGGCAAGCTGGAGATCTTCTGGATACATCTTGCAGGCATCCTAGCTTCATCTTGAAGTTGTATAGGGAGTTGTATAGTGCCTGCATGTCACAGGAAAACTGGCATCTGCGGATTCTGCAGATGGCCTCGTCTGTTTTCAGTTTGTGCAAGGTCTGCCGCTGCAGGGCATTTGGCCGCTTCGAACTGCTCCATGGCTTCACTGTGACTGTGCCCTTGTGGCAGGTCATGCTGCCCATTACGCCCGCATCTTGCACCTCTCGGTTGCCCCTCAGGCAGAAAATGAAAGCGGTATCCAGAAAAGTCACGCAGCCAAGTCCCAGTCAGCGATAATTCCTCAATGCCTGGAATGAGCTTTGCAGGATGGAATTGGCTGGCCGCAGGCAGCATTTCCAGCCCTTCTGTTCCTGCGAGCCCCAAAGGCGTATCGAATCCTTGTCTCTCGTGGCCTGAGGCACTTCCAGCGGCGATTGCACAAGTCAGGCATTTTATCTTCTCCACGCTCCCGGTGCAAAGCAGCGTGGCCGAATTGGAAGCAGCCGGTCGGCTTGCACACCCGCCGTGGCTCTGGGCAGCTTCAGGTCTAAGAGTCGTGGTCTTGGCGGCAGAGGACGAAGACAAGCGAATCTGCATCGATCGCGATGCGAATCGCTGAGAGTTGTCCTAGCAAGTTGAACATTGTGTTCTATCAGAGCCATGTGTAAGTTGCATTCCTGCAGCTGGTCTATCAGTTATTGCCCATGTGCCCTGGTGGTGGTGTTGTTGTTGTAGCCGCCACGGATCACAGAAGGCAGTGTAGCTGTGCTAACCTGGCCAGGGGTGCTAACTCTAAAGGCTCGCAACAGGCTCCCTTCGTGAAGCGTAAGGGTTGTCCGACCGCTTGAGCCATATTGAACGTGCCCCAGCCTAAAGCCTCTGTGGTCAGCCGGGTCCCAATTCCCGGGCCTCGCAGTTAACCTCACGCATGACAGCAACGAGGTAGGCGGTAGGGTTTTCACCTGTCCGCGAGGTGAAGGGAGTCTCTCGGACTTCGGTCTGGGTTTCGAAACTAGCGGATGGCGACATCGCCTGTGCACCNGCGAGGTGAAGGGAGTCTCTCGGACTTCGGTCTGGGTTTCGAAACTAGCGGATGGCGACATCGCCTGTGCACCAGAATTCGCAATCGAGCGTTCGCAAGTTGGCCTTTCGCAGGGCATGCAACAGGGTATTTCGCACCCAAACAAGTCTGCCATATCGGCATGGAACTCTGACGCCTGACTATGTCAAGCAGAGTGGACTAGAACCCCCTCTACTCCCAGCCCACTCAACATTTAACTCGCAGTCTCTTTCTCCGCCCTCACAGCCGTCTGAACGCAGACCTCGTGGAGGAGCACACAATAGGCCTTTACGCCTGTTATCATGGAATGCTGGGCACCTAGGCACGCAGCAATGGGCAGAAATAAAGGCCTGGCTCAACACAGGAGCCTCAGCCTCCTGTGATCTTTTGGCACTTCAGGAGACGCACTGGAATGAGACTGCCGAATTTACGGTCGAGGGCTGGCAATGCGTCAGCTCGGCCAAGAAGGGGGCACCCAGAGCACCAAAGGGTAAAGCCAAGCCCCGNACTTCAGGAGACGCACTGGAATGAGACTGCCGAATTTACGGTCGAGGGCTGGCAATGCGTCAGCTCGGCCAAGAAGGGGGCACCCAGAGCACCAAAGGGTAAAGCCAAGCCCCGGCAACGCCGGCGGCCACACCACCCTGCACCGCAGGAGGAAACAACCATGACTGCAGAAGCACAGGTGGACACGGGCAGGGCTGACGGAGTCATGCTCCTTCTCTCACCTGCAATAGATAAGAAGACGATTCGATGGAAGGAACACCTCAAAGGCCGCTTAATACAGGNAGAAGCACAGGTGGACACGGGCAGGGCTGACGGAGTCATGCTCCTTCTCTCACCTGCAATAGATAAGAAGACGATTCGATGGAAGGAACACCTCAAAGGCCGCTTAATACAGGCCTCCTCTTGGCACGGAGCCCGAGTACATGTCTTAATTGCCTACCCGCATGTCTGGTCCTCACAGAAGAGTGTACACCAGAACAAGGAAGACCGGGCCAAATTACTAGGCTCGCTGGCTTCAGCGCTACGCGCCATACCTGCTAGGGACACGCTGTTGTTGGCGGGAGACTTCAACGCCCAGCTGCATGCCAGTCAGAACTTGGTGCGCCGATCCAGCACTCCCAAAGAAAACACGGGCTCAGGGATGAATCCTTTCAACGATTTGTGGAATCCCACAGATTGGTGGCGCTCAACACTTGGAGCAGTGGCCGTGGTCACACCTACGTGCAAGGCGAGTCACGCACACAAATAGATTATNCGATTTGTGGAATCCCACAGATTGGTGGCGCTCAACACTTGGAGCAGTGGCCGTGGTCACACCTACGTGCAAGGCGAGTCACGCACACAAATAGATTATATCTTCACCTTCCCCAACTCGTCCCGAGGACAAGCGAAGCAAGCCAAGCCAGCCCCGCATCTGGGATTGGGTGGGTGGAAGAAGGGAGGGCACATCCCTATTCTTGNCCTTCCCCAACTCGTCCCGAGGACAAGCGAAGCAAGCCAAGCCAGCCCCGCATCTGGGATTGGGTGGGTGGAAGAAGGGAGGGCACATCCCTATTCTTGCGACGGTAAGGCCAGTCCGGTATTGGAACCTCCCCAAAGAATCGCGTAGTGCTCCCCTGTTTTGCGCCTCTTCTCTAGAGGCGGCGGTTCGGGCTCATAGTCCGCAGGCTCAGGCCATTCAAATCTGGGTCGACTCGCAGTTGCAGTCTACAGCCTTACCCCCGGACTCCATTAACTCAGTGTTGATGCAGGGCGCGGCTAGGTTCTTTCCTAGGAAAACCAGCACTGTCAAACCTCTTAATGCAGCACACAGGGCCACTCTGAGGATCTGGCAACGACTGCAGCACATCAACGCTGAAGCGGCCTCCTCTACCCTCACGGATACGGATGCCTCGCAGCTTAGAGAGGACCTGGCCACGTGGCACAGGCAGGCCGTCACCCTAGCACGCAAGCAGCGAGCCCGGGAATTCCAGGACGAAGTGGAAGAGGCCTGCAGAAAAGGGGATGCCTACCTNTGGCCACGTGGCACAGGCAGGCCGTCACCCTAGCACGCAAGCAGCGAGCCCGGGAATTCCAGGACGAAGTGGAAGAGGCCTGCAGAAAAGGGGATGCCTACCTGGCCCATAAGACCTTGCGAAAGCTCCGCCCATGGGAACCCCAGACAAGGGCACAGCTACAAAGTTCGGAGGGCTCACTTCTCACACTCACAGGAAGAGTTGACCATGCTGGAGACGCACGTCACCAAGATCTTTGCGAAGTACCCACAGTTGAACCGCACAGTTTCTTCGCTGCCAGATATGACAGGTGCGCTACTTGGCAAGCGCATAGGCAGCATCCGCCCGCACAAGGCAGTACCCACTGGATCTGCCCCAGCGGCGGCCTGGAAGCTGTGTGCTTCCGCAGCCGGAGCCAGCCTGGCTGCACATCTGAACTCACAGGCAGGGCACCGCCCATGCCCTGCCACAGAGGCACTTGAAGCACCGCTTAAAGACGCGGACATGTGCTCAGCGACAACTCCGGGCAACCTCCGACCACTCGGCATCATTCGACCAGATGGGAAGGGGTTGGCCGGGGCCTGCCGGGACCTCTTAAAGCCGGTCACAGAAGCGCATTTACGGGACATCNACAACTCCGGGCAACCTCCGACCACTCGGCATCATTCGACCAGATGGGAAGGGGTTGGCCGGGGCCTGCCGGGACCTCTTAAAGCCGGTCACAGAAGCGCATTTACGGGACATCCCCCACTTTGCGTATCAGCCCCATCGCGGTCTCTCTGATGCCCTGGGGCGAGCCATACAGCACGTCACCGACGTTAGAGCTGCATGCAAGCGGCACCGCCGCACCAGACGAGAGTTGAAGCTGGGCATCGGCAAGACCCAACTGGAGGGAGGCATCTGTTTCGCTCTGGACCTGTCGCAAGCATTTGACATGGTTGACAGGGCGGACCTGATCGCCACGCTGGAGCAGGCGAACGCTGACACAGCGGTCGTCGACCTCGTTGCCTCTCTGTTGGCCGGTAGCCGATATGGTATCAGGGCGCAAGGGGAAGAGACACACGTCACTTCCACCACCGGCATAAAGCAAGACTGCAAACTGTCCCCTACGCTGTTCTCCATGCTGACGGGCACTATGTTCCGGGAGTTGGCACAGCTAGCCGGCACGGATGCAGTCCTTCAGTTCCTCACGGGGTATGCCGACGACTTGACCGTGTATCGCGACATACACTCCTGGCAGGATCTGCTGAAAGCACACCAGCTCATCACTGACCTGCTGCTAGTGGTTAGGCAGCACGGCTTTCAGATCAACGCCAACAAGTGCTCCGTCATGTTCAAACTAGTCGGGCGACGAGCTGCGGCTGCCTACAAGCAGTTTACACACTGGCGCACCGCGCCGGACGGCACCACGCACCGCATGTGGAGGCTGGGCTCGACCAAAGCCCAGGAGGGATTTCCATTCGTTCAAAAGATCAAGTACCTGGGCGTGAAACTGTCATACGGCAACTTCGAGCAGGCCACTCTACAATACAGGCTTCAGGAGGGAAACGTCAAATTACAGAAAGTCCGGAAGTACGTCCACAGTAGACGCACAGCAGGGCCAAAAGCACGCTTGCACATCTGGAATGCCACAGTATGGGCCACAGTGGCCTCGGGCCTTGCCGACGTCGGTCTTACCACCGACACCGCCACGAAATTGCGAGCTTGGCACGCAGCCAAAATTCGGGCTGTCCTCAACAAGCCGGCCCACTTGACGCACATCAGCACCGCTGATCTGTACAAGCAGTACGGCATTANCACCGACACCGCCACGAAATTGCGAGCTTGGCACGCAGCCAAAATTCGGGCTGTCCTCAACAAGCCGGCCCACTTGACGCACATCAGCACCGCTGATCTGTACAAGCAGTACGGCATTAAGGATCCGGTACAAAAGTTGGCGGATCGGCAGTCTAACCGTGTCAAACGCTTCGCACACCGACGCAGCACTGCACATCCCGATGATGTTAGCACTTGCCCCGCCGCGCTGGAGCAAGCCAACCAAAAACTCGCGCAATACCAGGATCTCCTGGCCCGACAGCCGCATTTGGCCGAAACCCCGGAGTGCCCCTGCCCGCACTGCGATCAGACATTCGAGACACCCTCGGGGCTCCGAACCCACGTAGGAAAGGTGCACCCGGGCACCGTCGACAGGTTTGTGCCTACAACCTTTCGACAGGAACATGCCGTTGCAGGACTGCCACAATGCGCGGCTTGCTTGCGGCATTTCTCGCAGTGGAAGGGTCTCAAGGACCATCTTCTTTCAGGCGCCTGTCCGGGGCCGGATAGATTACGCAAACTGGAACTTCCACCGGAAGATCCGGCGGGCGCTGAGGGGGGCACCGCCCTGCACCCCCGTCAACAGATGCTCCGAGACACAGCATCCACGCATACGGCCCTGACTGTTAGCCGAACGGCTCAAGCCCAGGACTTTCTGTCCTACTGCGCCCTGTGTGGGTTTTGGACCTCGGATCACACGAAGATAAAGTCGCACATACGCCAGGCTCACAGACCGCAGTGGAACGACCATGGCCAAGCTGCTGCTGAAGCATGCAAACGAGCGGGTGTCCCGCTGATTAAGGGCCAGCCGTGTCCCTGCTGCCGCAAAACAGCGCACGACAAAAATGGACACGCTGCACAATGTGCGGTACTGTTCCAAATCTTTTTTTACGACCTGGTACACGGCTTGAAGCGCACCAACAAGCACCTCCTGGATGCACATTTCAGGGTGGTACCCCGACCAGAGGTACCCACGCACGGTCGGCTCAATCTGAACGCCTCGACGGCCGCCTCCCAAGCCCCCTCCGGCGACACAGGCGGGACCTGCTACACCAACCACGTCCCCTTCTTTATCCGTCTAACTACTGCTATGTAAATGCACTGCTCAATGCTCTGATTCCCACCGGCATCCTGACCGATGCCTCAGCCCCGGCCTCAGCCCTACACAGAGAATTGCTATCGACAGGACAGGTGCGACCGCACAATGCGGTGGCTTCCTTCGCATTGCGCACTCTCACCCCCAGATGGCGCTCTGATGGCCAGCAACAGGACTCCTCTGAAGTTCTGCTAGCACTCTTCCGAGGCATTTCAGACATGCCGATCACTAGGTCCTGGGCTCAACGTGATCTCTTAATAGGAGAACACCAGGACGGAGGAGGGCCGCTGATTTTGTTGCCTGCCCCGGACTCTCATACTAGGCTTCAGGCTCTCATAACTGCCTGGCACACGGAACAGCTTAATGTAGCGCTTGCTGGCACACAACCCTTTGCAGTCTTGCAAGTTGCCACGTTTGCGGAAGGGCAGCGGTCCAGTGTCAGGCACAGCAATGGCAGGGTCCAAGGACAAGCAAGCCGAGCCGACCAAGCGCCCCCGCCTGGCGCCAACGGATCAGGCAATGGCTTCTGCACCCCGCCCCAGGCGGGCGATGCAGCCCCTCACAATGACCGAGCTCACTCGAGGCTTCCTGGCGCATGAAGACGAGCTTCAAACCATCTTGCATCAGCTCTCGATGGTGCACAAGCTACCGGCGGATGGGCCGCTGGCAGTTGCGCTCTTGGAGGCAGTCCAGGGTTGGCTTCAAGTCCATCGTCCCGGAAGGGCACACCCTTCCGGCTCCATCTCTTCTGTTGTGGCGGGTGTCCTCTTCCCCTACCTCCTGAACTCAAAACGCCCTGGAGAGACAACGGAAGCCCAATGGGATGGCTTCACGGCAGCTATCCATGCGCTCACATCCAGCGCGGCCCCTCCTGCCACTCCTGCCGCTTACGGTCGAGAGATAGCGCTGTGCTCGACACGCGCCACGGCCAAGAAGGATGCAGTCCTCCTCGAATTGCGCCTGAAGCTCCATAGCACCCTGCTACCCCACATGCTGACCTATGCCAGGCTCATCGAAGATTACGAAGGCGAATTGCTGGGCAAA
>BGNK01004337.1:23666-36589 GCA_003297005.1 Symbiodinium sp. clade A Y106
ACAAACACTGAGTGAATCGGCCGGGACACCGTCCAAAGGCATCTCGGGCACCGCCCGTTCGGCGCCCACTCTTGGGCAGCGCTGACGGCGTCCCCCCAACTCTTTTAAAACTTTTCGCATTTCTCCAAAGCTCGTCCGGGCGACCTTGACACGCACCGCCTGCATGATGACTCAGAAAGTGGTGCGTGCGTCTGTGCCCACATTGTTGATTATAACACCGCTCCGTCACAGCGCAGCCGGTCTCTGCTCACCAAGACAGCCTCCGGCCATGTCGTCCCCGGACAACAAAATTACGGAAGAGGAGTTGCTGCGTTGCNCCACATTGTTGATTATAACACCGCTCCGTCACAGCGCAGCCGGTCTCTGCTCACCAAGACAGCCTCCGGCCATGTCGTCCCCGGACAACAAAATTACGGAAGAGGAGTTGCTGCGTTGCGTCATGGCGGCGCTCTCCTCCGAGAAGGTGGCTCCCAAGCGCCCGGCACCAACACAGGGGGAAGAGATCATCTTCGCCGAAACCACCGGAGGGGGCTACACTGGATCGACCGATGCTTCTTCGTCTACGAGGGCTCGCACATCGGATCGCCTGCCGCCTTTTCCCCCTAAATCAACGCGACAGCTGAAGCAATGGCAGCCGAAGCTCTCTGCTACAAGTTCCCAGCTTCACAAGGAGAAGTGAGAGGCTTGTGACACCGTCAAGGCCCGTAATCGACGCACCGCGCCAGCCAGTGAACTTCTGGCAGCCTTCTTGCAAGCAGAACTGCTATTCTTCACAGAGAGGACAAAGGTAGGAGCATGCTGTGTCGGCCTGCGACCTCTGCACGTGAGCAGTTCGGAAAGTCCCGGCACTCTGTTCTTTTGATCTTGCAGCCTTTTAAGGGGAGTTTTATGCCTCCGCCTTTTTTGCCTGCCCCCGCGATGGACCCTATGGACACCGCACACGTCGAGGACAGGGTCCTGGCGATCCTGGGCTCCCTGAACGACGCCAGGGCGAACCCGCAAGAGCTGCACCTGCACCCCTCTGCTTCCCTCCGCGGCCTGGTTGCGGAGCCGGTCGGGGCGTTCATCGTGGAAGGCTACACCTGCCGTACTTATCTGACCCAGCGGTCGCCTCCGCGACCACGGGAAGCGCACCGCGCCGACCCCCGAACCGGCACCGCCCGTCGCTCAAGCAGCCCCTCGAGCCCTGCAGACCCACACTTCGTGGAGCCGTCGTCGCATGTCATCGAGCAGTACCTGGACGATGCGGGGCAGCCCAACTTCGTCCTTCCGGTGAACCAGCGCTGCGAGGAATCTGATTATGTGGTTCGCCAGGCCAAGGATGGCTTTACGGCGTGCTTGAATCGCGACGCCCACCGCAGCGACCGGCTTCCGGCCATGGCGGTGCTGAACACCTTCCTTGGCTGGGACGAAATCCAGGGCTGTTCCCTGCACCCGCGGTTCTACCCAATTCCACTGCCGTTTGTGGGGCACGGCCAGCTTCTGCGGCTCATCGGTGACACCACCATGGCCCTGGGCGTCTTGCACCAGCACGACATCATCCACGGAGACGTGGTTCGCAACAACCTGATGCTCCGAGCGGACCCGCCCAGCTTCGTTCTCATTGACTATAGGGGCTCCAAGGAAACGCTGTGGCCAGCGGCGTTGGGCTTTGGAGCCAAGGGTCACGGTGGTCAGCGATTTCGCCCGCCCACCGAAGAGACGGACGCACCCGTCATGTCCACACATGGGGACTTCTTTCGTCTCGCTCGCACGGTGGAGAGAGATTTCTATCACCCGATGGTGGCCGGGCACCGCCCAGGCGTGTACACTGGCACCGCCAGAAGTCGGAAGCGCCGCCAAGGCGGCGATGGCACTGGACCATGGGTGCTCCCGCGCCACGTCATGCAGGACCTTCACCAGTGGCAAGACGCTTCCACCTGACAGATCAGACCGAACCCTCCCAACCTATTCCCGCCGGGCACGTGGAAGCAAACGGCCCACCAGCCTGCGATCATGCTTACGGCTCGCCTATGGACCCCGACAGGTGTCGCCTGCACTGACACCACTTTTTTCTACAACTCCCTGGAGCGCAAGGGCAACGATCGGGGTCATTTCGTCAGCGAACCGATCAGCACAGTCTCTCTTACTGAGAGCACCGGCTCTTGGGAGGGCAGCGCATTCTCCCCCCGGCTGATGCTGATCTGTGAGCTGAAGGTAAAGGGCAACTTCTACAGACCGGTGGCGCAAGAAGTGAGCCCGTGGTTTGCGTAGAGCAACGACGACGGGTACTTGGTGAAAGAGGCACCGTCTCTACCTCCGATGGCACCGACAGCCAGCCCACCGGGCCCGGCCCGGGATTTGCACCCCCTCAGGGGAATCTGGGCGGACCCGCCGGCGGTTTCGGGCGACCATCTTCACGCATCAGCGTCGGCAGGCGATACGGCGCCAGAAGCTGGAGTGCCCCCGGCCGCCGTCGCCGCCACGCTGCAACTTCGCCGCGCCATGGGAGAGCCTCAGGGCATGAGCTATGCGGAGTTGATGGATGGGATCACAGTAACTCAAGCTTTGCTGCACAACGTCCAGGCTGTNGCCGTCGCCGCCACGCTGCAACTTCGCCGCGCCATGGGAGAGCCTCAGGGCATGAGCTATGCGGAGTTGATGGATGGGATCACAGTAACTCAAGCTTTGCTGCACAACGTCCAGGCTGTCGTGACGGATCCGGCGCCCGTTGACACCGCGGTGACAGGGCCGCCCCAGACCAACAACGCTTGGTCTACAAGCTAAAGAGCTTGATTATGAGAGGAGGGGTACTCCGTACTGCCTTACAGGAGGCACCGCCTCCGCCACAATACTTTTGGCTCAGGAAGCTATCTTCCTTCGGGGACGAACAGTGGCGGGAGCTGGTGCGTTTTGCTTCTGACGGCACCAGCCTAACGAATGCTAGCAGCCTCGGTCTAAAAGGCTTCTGTTCTGGCTGCGTCCACTCCGGCCTACTCACTGACTAAGGGCTCGCACGCCAGGTGTCTTGTGTGGTGGGCCGACAGTTCGGCTCAAGGCGTTTGTCGCCTGCCAGCCATGTCCTATAATCCTTTGGACGATGTCCCCCTTTCCATTCGCTCGGGCGCCAAGTCACGGCCCTCTCCGGAGGGCGTCGCGCCCTCTTCGGCGATGGATTTCCCCTCCCAATTCTCGGATGCGGATTTCGAAGGGGACAGTGACGATTCGGACTTGGGAGCACGGCACTCACCAGCACCAGGGCCGGCTCAAAGGCAACGCTTCAGTGACCAGCTTCAGCGCCACGTCCTTTGGAGCGCGCTGGGAGACCACATACGCAGACGGGGAGGAGCGGACCTCCGCGCTTCCACCAACCGNGCAACGCTTCAGTGACCAGCTTCAGCGCCACGTCCTTTGGAGCGCGCTGGGAGACCACATACGCAGACGGGGAGGAGCGGACCTCCGCGCTTCCACCAACCGCTTTCGGGCCATCCAGTCCCGGCAAGCACAAATGCCCCCACAAGGCATACAACGGGAGGTGTTGACCTCCTATCACAGGACGATCAACACCTAGAGGTCCGGCTCCTCAACGATACCATCGGAGGACTCCGACGCCTCTTCCAAAGTTCGCTCCTGGAGAATGATCAAGACTGGGTGGCTGGCACGGGCGGACGTTACTGCCCCGGGAAGGCGCCTATGATCCGCAAGCTGCGTGATCTCTTGGAACAGGAGCTGCCGCTCTACGTGCCGGGGCGCTACAATGATCAGTGTGTGCTCTCGATGGTCGACGAGGTCAGGGAAATGGAGCCCAGAGAGATGCTCTACATGCTCCTCCCTCTCCTCTCCCCCCTGCGCATTCGTGCCTTCCAGGAATGGCACGCCAGTTTTCGAGAGCAACGCGCCCTGAGACGTCTTTTGGANCCCCCTGCGCATTCGTGCCTTCCAGGAATGGCACGCCAGTTTTCGAGAGCAACGCGCCCTGAGACGTCTTTTGGAGGCGGCCTACTGAAGGAGGAGCACCGCTCTATCCTAGCACTGGCGCCGCCATTTTCACCTAGGATCATTGGACCGCCTATAATCAAATCACTCGCGTATGCACCCTTGAGTGAAAGCGTTTTGAGACTCAGTGTTTACACATTGCTGTGCTCCGGCGCCCCGTCNCCGCCATTTTCACCTAGGATCATTGGACCGCCTATAATCAAATCACTCGCGTATGCACCCTTGAGTGAAAGCGTTTTGAGACTCAGTGTTTACACATTGCTGTGCTCCGGCGCCCCGTCCTTTTCGGATTCAACAGCAGGGGCCCCCGCGATAGGATCTCCTCCCATCCGACCCTGGCACCATGTTCGGCAAGGCTTCCACTGCTGCGCCGGCAACGGATGGCCAGCNGGCGCCCCGTCCTTTTCGGATTCAACAGCAGGGGCCCCCGCGATAGGATCTCCTCCCATCCGACCCTGGCACCATGTTCGGCAAGGCTTCCACTGCTGCGCCGGCAACGGATGGCCAGCGGAGCCGCACGCCCCCCTTCCTCCTTCTCTCGGACAGCACGTGTCAAGGACTACTGCAGAAGGATGGGAAATAGAGCACTTGGGGCGTAGTCCCCTTTGGACCCACGGGATGGGCCATCGTCTGCCCGGGAGCCTCCCTCACTTCCGCCTACAGACCAGGCGGCTCCTTGAAGGCTCCTGGCATTTTAGCAGCCTGGCTGGCCATGGGGGCCGGCTCGGTATACTCGACTGGGTCTTTTCTTTCGGGTCTGGGCGTCCCTCCGCCCGCCTTTCAGGACATGATCAAGGCCCACCTGGACAAGCCAGTCAGAGTGGGTCTGGTGCGCTGCGACCGCAGTGTTCCGCCGGAGGCCCAAGCCAAGTATGACTACGTGTACAAGGCACGGCAAGACTACCAGCTGGGCCCCCACGAGTTCAACTGGACCATTATGGACTTGGACGATGACCCGGTACGCCCGCTCTACCAAAAGTCCAAGGACACTCATTTTGCGGCGGCCCACCAAACACAGGCCATCAGCAAGCTCGTGTGCCTTTGGCAGTGGACCACTCAAGCACCAGCACCGCTGAAGTTGCCGCCGGGGGCACCGCCTCCTCTTCTCAGCCTGGTTCAGCTGAGCCGCGCTACTGCGAGGGCCTCACTGTCATTGTGTGTGGCTCTTGGAATACCACCCGCCACAGGATCAACGCGGAGATGCTGGCTACCCGAGATTTGGTGGATGCTGTGACCCTTCGAGCTACCCTGCTCGCGGCCTGCTATCACACTGTAGACTCCGCCCATGTAGCGCAGCTCATTGGAGGCCCCCTGCTGAGTCATCCCTTCCCCCCGGCGCCTGGTCCAGACCTATATTCACGACAATATGCCTGGACCCGGTCAGATGCATCGGGCCTGCCTGAGCTCCTTCGAGAGAGTCTTTGTTGACGACACAGGCCAGCTAGAGACTGTCAAGTCATTGACAGGTAACGTCGGGCACCGCCTGTACGCCGCCTTTAAGGCAAACGCGCACCGCGCGGACATCTTTCGCTATATGGATCACTACTTGCGAGGCGGCCTCTACCTCGACATCAAGACGGCCCTCCTTGAGCCACTCGAGCGCATCCAGGAACGCATAGTGGCCGAGTTCAAAGCGGATGCCTCTTTGATCGCCCACGCGGCCAACCTCTACGGCTGGGATCCCGCAGCCTTGGCGGCTTCGGGCCCGCCGGACTACTTCATGACGGCCATTGGCACGCGAAAGGATCATATCTTCCAGGGCATCCTGCTGGCGCGCCCCCGCCACCCTCTTATGCTGGCGGCTTTGCATCATTGCTTCGGCCCTACCCTGGTCGACCAACAGGACCTCAGCGGCTTCAGGTACATGGCCTTCTGCGAAGAACTGTTTCGAGTGATCAAGGCGGACCGCTATCAGGGGGCAGGGACTCCCCTAAAGGCAGGCTGGGTCCTGGGCTTTGGCCTGGGCCCAATTTACCTCCTGCAAAAGACCCATGAGCCAGCACTCAAGGCGGCACAGCCTAAAGGCCTACCCAACGATGGCCATTGCTTCCGCACAGCTGGCGGCCAAATGGTTGCCCTGACGAGATGCTGGAAATGGAACAAAGGCTGGAAGGGAGACGCGGCGGGCAAGCACGATAGTATCCTCCGCCGGTTGCCATCTGTGCTGCAAGAAGTGCAGGCGGCTGCCAGCCAGGGCACCGCCTCGGGCTCCGGCGGGGGCCCTCCCTCTGGCTCCCGGCCCCGCCTCAACCTGCCCAGCCGCCTGATCTCGCTGCGGTCCAAGCCCACATCATGGCTGCCCTGGAGACGGATCTCCTGGACAAAATCATGGCCTTGGTTGAGCAATTGGATCGGTCGCCCGCGCCTTAGCGGAGGAGGTGGTGGTGCCCAAGAGCCTTTGCCTGAACCCTGCCGGCGAATGCCTGGCCTGCGCCTTTTGCCGGGGCCGAGCAGGAAACCTGGTCGAATTTGCCACTGATGCCGACCTGCAGAATCACAATCTGCGACAATCGGGGGCAAGAATCACAATCTGCGACAATCGGGGGCAAGCAGGAACTGGCACCATGCCTCTCAGGCCGCTTACGACCAAAGGGCGCAGCAGGCGCGAGCAAGCGCCACAGGGCCGGCGCCCCAAACCCGAAGGATGAATCGGGCACACAGGCACCGCCTCCCGCTGAAACTAGCGTGCCGTACGAGCGCACGAAGGCTCCCGAGCCGGAACCATCCCACCAGCACACCATCGCCGAGCTCTGCAGCACCAAAGACTTCGTTGAATGGGTCACAGCGGTGGCAGACTTCCAGGCTCTGGTCGAGCCGGAGGTCCACGGAGTCCTGCAAGCGGCGGAGTTCGGGGCGGTCTGGACATCGCAGATGGAGACCCTGACCAAACTCCGACGATCATGTGTGACCTGCCCAAAGTCCCTCTGCGTGACAAAAAAGTTTCGTGGGAGACTCTCCTCACGGGCACAGTTATCATTTCAGAAGAGGGACGCCTCACGATAGAAATCAGGCTGGCCAGGTCCTCCGAGAGGAAGAACAGGTCCTCCCCAGAGCCACCCTGTAGGTGGGAGGCCTCCACGCTTTCCTTCAGCATGCCATACGTCTGTCGTTCTACAAGCGGGAGGTCTTAGAGGTCAACTTCAAGTTCGCGCTGGCCTTCCAAACGATTTACGACGCAGCTGCGAAGAGGGCCCACAACTCTACCCGTTGCGTAATACATTACGCAACGGGCGACTCGGAAGAGGAGGGAGCACCCTCAAACTTATTACTCATGGAGAAACGACCTTCCAAAAATTCCGCGCGGTCACCGGCCTTGAACCAAGTCGAGTTCTCGCTCCGGCGGGACGAGAACCTGCAGATCGGGGCCACCCACGCCAGCACCAGCGCGAGGCGGAGGACGACAACCGCTGGTATTGGCATGAAGATCGGCGAGCCGCTCCCAAACGGCCTTGGCAGCCGTGGCAGCCCGATCGCTGGCATCAATGATGCTTTTTCTCCAAGCTCCATGACCCGGAGCGGACACCGTCCTGGCTCAGTAGAGGGGGCACCGCCTTTCGCTGAGGCCTCTTGCTGAGGGACAAGGCGCGCTTCCTTCTCCCTAATTTTCACCTGTCACTCCGCTCGGTGCGGACATACTGCAATTTCTTCCCTACCGGGACGCCAATCGCATGTTTCCTGAAGGAAATACAAAAAAGCTGAGCCGAGCACAGTGCCGCATTAGTGCGACACACAATAAGCCATCCGGCGCCAGCAACCTTACCAGTGTAACCTTGCCAGTGGGACTCCTAGGTCGCTGCTTGCCCAATCCTCACGGTCCATCGTCTCTTGCTGGAAGTGACCAAGTGTGGGACGCCACTAGACTGGCACTCGGGGGTCCGGCCATTGGCACGTCTCGCCAGCATCTGGTTTATGAGTACCGGACGCGGTGACTCATATTGAGGGTGTCGGAGGTAGTCTCACACCCACGAGTGAATGAGGCCCTAAAGGACAAGGCAGCAAGTGTCTCATTACGTTGACGCAGCTCCACACAAGCTGGCAGCGGAGAACGGTTCACTGCTCCCCTGCGTCGGCCAACGCGCAGTTCTCTCTCGCTCGTCTCGTGTGCAATCTGGTGCCAGGGCAGATACAATTCGCCCGCTATGAGCAGAGCCCGCTCGCTCAGCGTCCAATAAAAGTGGTGGCGGTGTTGTTGTTGTTGTTGCTGTTACTGTTGATGTTGTCGTTGTGCTCATGGTCGTGAGCATCGTTATTGTTGCTGTGGTTCGTGGCTGTTGTTGTCGTTGTGGTTGTTTTTGTCGTTGTGGTTGTCGTACTCGTTGTGGTTGTGGTTATTGTCGTTGTTGTTGCTGTTGTTGTCATTGGTGCGGGAATGGGTGCGACCTCGTAAATTACGAGGTTGCACCCGGTCGCTCCTCTAGTTCCGCGAAGTCCGGAATCCGTCGGTAGATCGGGGAAAGGTGTTTGGGATTCGGGTGCGAACGGGTGCGACCTCGTAAATTACGAGCTTGCCGGTGCCTCGAAGTTGTTGTTTCGGAGTACAAATGTAGTACGCGGAAGGCTCTTCCAGTGGCTGGGCTTGGAAACTGCGCTGTTGGACTACAAACTCAGTTCGCGGAACGCTCTTCGAGCGGCCGGACCTGGAAGCTGCTCTTTTGGAATACAAATTCCGTGCGCGGAACGCTCTTCCAGCGGCCGGGGCTTGGAAATTGCTTTTTTGGACTACAAACTCCGTACGTGGAATGCTTCTCCAGTGGCAGGACTTCGAAATTGCTCTTTTGGAATACAAACTCAATACGAGGAATGCTCTTCCAGTGGCTCGGCTCGGAAATTGCTTTTTTGCTGTACATACTCAATACGCGGAATGCTCGTTTAGGGGCCGGGCCTTGAAATTGCTCTTTTTGGAGTACAAACTCAGGACGTGGAATGCTCTTTTCCTGGCTGGGCCTTGAAACTGCTCTTTTGGAGTATAAATTCAGTACGCGGAAGACTCTTCCGGTGGCCGGGCTTGGAAACTGCTGAGAAGAGGGGGGTAGTTCGGGGAAAGGTGTTTGGGATTCGGGTGCGAACGGGTGCGACCTCGTAATATACAAGGTTGCACCCGGTCGCACCTCCAGTTCCTCGAACTCCGGAATCAATGGGTAGTTCGGGGAACGGTGATTGGGATTCGGGTAGTTCGGAGAACAATGTTTGGGGGGTATGAACGGGTATGACTTCGTAAGTTACGAGATTGCACCCGGTCACACCTCTAGTTTCGTGAAGTTCGGAATCCGTCGGTAGTTCGAGGAACGGTGTTTGAGATTCGGGTGCGAACGGGTGCGACCTCGTAAATTGCGAGGTTGCACCTGCTCGCATCTCTGGTTCCGTAAAGATCGGAATCCGTCGGTAGTTCGGGGAACGGTGTTTAGGGATCGTTGTCGTTGTGGTTGTGGTTGTTGTGGTTGTGGCTGTCGGGTTGTGGCTGTGGCTGTGGCTGTGGCTGTGGCTGTTAGTTTTGATGTTGTCGTCGTCGTCATTGTTGTCGTTGTTGTCATCGTCGTCGTTTTCGTTGTCGATATGGCTGTTGTGGTTGTTGTTGTTGGCGGCGGTGGTAGTGGTGGTGTAGTCGTCGTCGTCGTTATCGTTGTCGTTGTGCTCGTGGTCGTGGTCGTGGTCGTCGTTGTTGCTGTTGTTGTTGTTGTCGTTGATGCTGTTGTGGTTGTCGCTGTCGTCGTTGTGATTAGTCTTGTCGTTGTTGTAGTATTCGTTGTGGTTGTTGTTGTTGTTGCAGCGTCGTTATCGTTATTGTTGTTGTGGTTGTTGTTGCTGTTATTGTTGTGCTCGTGGCCGTGGCCGTGGTCGTGGACGTCGTCGTCGTCGTTGTCGTTGTTGTTGTGGTGTTATTGTTGTTGTTGTTGTCGTTGTTGTTGTCGCTGTTGTTGTTGGTGGTGTGATTGTCATTGTCGTCGTTGTGGTTGTTCTTGTCTTTGTGGTTGTCGTGATCGTTGTGCTTGTAGTGAATATTGTTGTCGTTGCTATTATTGTTGTCGTTGCCGTCGTCGCCGATATCGTCGTTATTGCGCATATATGCAGGCATATATATATATATACATATAAATTTATCTTCGGTTCTTTACAGCCATGTATCCTCACTCCATGTCACAACTTTCTATTAAACAAAAATATATATATATATATATATCTAGCCTCGGCTTGTCATTTGCTTTCGGGACACTCGGCTCTAGTGATTAGCATTAGTAGTAGTAATCGTCGTCGTAGGAATGGAATAAATATTATTCTATTATCTATAGTTCAAAATATTATATAATCGTAATATATTTTTTCAAATATAGATATATATATATATATACATATATACATATATACATATATATAAATATGGGCGCGTGGCCATTCCCCCACCCCTATATTTCAGCATCTTCGGTAATGCGCCCAATATAATACAATGCGGAGGATGAATTGACCCTAGTCATGCCCCTTTCCGCGAAGTATGAAATAAACTATATATTTCAATACACATGACAGATATACGGTTCATATATGTATAACATACAATATCTTGAACATAGGTAGTATCCTGCAACACAATGAAATGAGACGGAATATGACCTAATATGACAAGATATATCGTTTTTCAGAATAACATAATATATCATATCACGTTGTTTACAAGAATATATGATATAACAGATCATGCTTTACACTGATATAATATCGTTAAATCCAATACAATATGAACTAAGCTGGCATGGTACAGTAAACATTTTGAGGTGATGGAATATGCAAAGATAAGGTAACTGACAATCAGATGCATACTCTACCATCAGATATAGCGTGGTATGTCTTAACCTATTATCTGCCAATATCAGAATATCAAAAATTATAATTTTGTCATACCAAGATATTCAACATGGAACAACTTGTTGTGAGATGATATGACGCGGTATAGGGTGAGATGATATAATGACCAAGCATTTGTAATCATATCTAATATACTCTCATAATCTGATCCATTATGATCTATATCTAACTCAAAATAAAGTTTGCAGCAACAAAGATAATATAACACAATGTTTGCAACAGTATGATACCAGTAGCAGACTAACATATGCGAGACAGCATGGTAGAATATCATTTCGCGGGATTATGTATTATGTTAATTATGTAAAATGCAATTAGTAATAGAATTTTATATATGGTTCCCTTTATAATATAGCATAATACAGGAGAGTAGAGTATAGTAAACTATAAAGCTTTAGTGTAGTAAATAATATAGTATACAGTCTCGAATATAGTATAGTATATAGTATACTATAGAGCATAGTTTATGATATAGTATATATTGTAGTGTTCCCTCGAGCTCATAGTATAGTCTTTAGTATAGTATATAGTGCATCCTATAGTAATGTCTATGGTCTATAGTATAGCTTGCAATATAGTCTGTAGTATAGTCTTATGATCGATAGTATAGTCTGCATCATTGATCTATAGTGTAGTCTAGAGCCGACAGCATAGTCTATAGTAATTTCCAGCTCGGTTTCGTATATAGTCGAAAATATATAATTGATATATAGCATCATATTTTTGCATGCATTCGTAAAGATTTCAGCAGTTATGGGATAGAGGGTAATAACACATTTTGAATGATATGTAAGAAAAAGATAACATAGTTCAATATAGTATAATAGAATATATCATAAATTAAGGATCCCGCTTGCTTTCGGCACTATGACTCTTGACGACTTGATGAATCGAAGTAGGCATCAATATATCGTGCTGTCAGTTCTTATACTCTTTATGCCAGAGACCAGATCATACTTATATATATATATATATGGATATAGATCGCTCTGTGACACGACTGATTTTTACGAAATATATAATTTGTAGTGGGATATAGGCCGGCATGCATTTCGAAATATAACATATATTTCGAAAGACGCGTCTGCCACGATCCCAGCCCAATAACCTATTAATTCATTATTTCATTAAACCATTAACCTATGAATCCATTCATCTGACCTAATGGACTTAGGAGACCCCAATCCATTCACTCATTAATCTAATAATATTGACCAAAATTTAGGAGGCAATAATCTATTAATCTATTTTTTCAATAATCAAACTATTCTGGCTAAATGAATTTGCATTAATCCAATAACGCGTTAATCTATTGACCCATTATTTCAACAATCATTCTGACCGAGTGAATTTGGGAGTAGAATCTATTCCCAATTGGGCAAATCATTAGATTAATAGATGCATGCAAATTCATTTGACCAGAATAATTGGATTAATGGGCTAATGGATTGATATATCATTGAGATAATGAGTTAATAGGTTGGATTGGGACCTCCTACGGATCGATTTCGAATCAAATACGAATTTCGAAACCAGATAGCAGAATGGAGAATAGAAGAACGAAAATATAGAAATATAGGGGTGGGGGAATGACTACTTATCCATATATATATATATCATAATCTCCCTATTCCCGTATTCTTCAAAGATGCCAAAATTAGATTATTATTATGATATCATGACTATTATTGAATTATCTCGATTTTTTAGTTATGATATTTTTTATATTAGCATGATTTTTCCTTTCAATAATAACAGATGTTGTCAGTATGCGACTGGAGGTTCCGATCTTTCAAGGAGATGAGGGATGCACGTATTGTGGCCGGGCTCTTGATCCTTGTGGTCATCATGTAATGAGTTGTATGCGACAGGGGAGTAAATATGGTATCCATAATTCTCTTCGAAACACGGTGCACCGATTTGCTCAAATGGCCGGTTTACGACCAGTACTGGAACCAACTGGTTTGATTGCCGGATCAACCCAGATACGCCCTGCCGATACCTTATTGATTGCTCCGCCCTCCCTGAAACCTAATTCTTGGCGGAAATTCCCTCGCCTTGCCCTAGACCTCGCAGTCACTTGCCCGGTG
>BGNK01004337.1:36597-53083 GCA_003297005.1 Symbiodinium sp. clade A Y106
GATGCGCGGCTGCAAACTTGGGCTATGAGCCGGTGGTATTCGAGAGTTTTGGCGGGATCGAAAGAGGAGGTATGGAGCTCCTATCTAGTATCTGCTCTAAAGTTGACCAACAACAACAACAATCCCGGATTGGCGAGGCTAAGCGTCTTTGCTTGGCGCGTCTTTCTTTCGATTTGTAGCGAGGGTTGCACGGAGCTTTAAACGCACATCGGGTCGTTCATTCCGGGGGTTATCGGAGGCACTGACCCCATAGAGGCCTTCCTTCAATTATGCTCAGGATGATTCCCCGGCGCAGGTCACCTCCACCGAATTTCTAAGGTGACGCCCCGGCTGCCCCTAGAACCTGCCGGCTTCACTGCTCTTCGCCGCTGAGGTGCATGCGACGGTAGTCTTCTTCCCGTATCACTGCCGCTTTGCCTTCGTTTCTGTCTCTCTCCTATTCGTCTCTCCGAGCTTCCCTCGAATTGGCGGGTGGCGGTGGGCTTTAATATATGCGAGGGGATCTTGGAGAGCTCGAATCTTTTCGTTTTCGTTGGTTCCTTTTCGCGACCTTTCTCTATCTTATGCCTAATTGACGCTTTTGGGCACATAAGCTGCCTGCGTCTCACTAGTTTATATAAAAACAATACCGCAAATCAATAATAACATTGATAATGGCGGAACAAAAAATCGTATTTCTAATTATTCTCATTATAATTATGATTATAGTAATATTTGTAGCGATATTATTTTATATAGAAAAATTCTTCCTATTATATAGATATGATTGAATTTAGTAACTATTTGAATTTTGANAAAATTCTATTTAGAGGTAATCTTATATTATTATCTTCAATATTATTATTCTTGCCGACGAGATTTCAGAAATGAGTCGCAAAATCCTAGTATTTCATTTCAGAATGATAATAGATCGGATAAGAAATAGAATGAAAAAAGATTCATCGAGAAAATAAGAAAGAGATATCATAGAAATATCATTAAGAAATTTATGAGATCTATCAAAATTTGGAGCCATCTAGGTTTCGAATCTAAGATTATTTTATTTATGAGAACTATGAAATCCATACGATTTCTGCCGGCACCTATAGAATCTATAAATAATCGATTCTCGTATTACCTATCTTTTCTTTATTTTCTTCTTTCGTATTCTCTTCTATTAATCTTCATTATTCTTTTTTTCTCTCCTTTCTCTTTCTTCTCTCTCTTCGTTTCTCTGTTCATTTTTGTCTTCTCTTCTATTCTTTTATTATATTGTCTCTTCTTGTTTCTCTCTTCTCTAGTTTCTTTTCTCTTTTCTCTCCGTTCTCTTCTCTCTTCTGTCTTCTCTCCGTTCTCTTCCCTCTTCTATCTTCTCTCTTCCTTGTTCCTTCTTCCTTCTTCTTTTATCTTCTTCCCTCTCCCCTCTCCCCTCTCCCCTCTCTCTTCTGTCCCTCCTCTTTCCTCTCTCTTCTCTCTTCTTCTCGTTTCTCTCTCCTCGCTTCTCTCTTCTCACTTCTCTCTTCTCTCCTCTCTCCTCCCTCCCCCTCCCTCCCTCCCTCGCTCCCCGCCGAAAACGCGCAAAACCGACATGCCGTTTGCCATCTTCCTGCACTCGAAATACCTTTCGCATCGGGNGGGGGAGGGAGGGGGGGAGGGGAGGAGGGGGGGGAGGGAGAAACGAAGGACTAGCTACGCTAGTTTTAGTGATATCTATTTATATATATATATATACAAGGTTTACAAGATTCAGAAACCTTGTATTTCCCGGAGCCAGGAAGATATTACCGTATTCAAACACAACATTGCACCCCAAGGTATGCACGAAGGGTGTAGCTCGTGGCAATGGGTTATATGCACCGTGCAGAAGCTGCACTAGGCCCTAACTAGGGTTTATCGGATTCTCTCGTATGGGACCACGTATTACGTATTTCCTAACCGTGGGGCCTCTTGAATTCAATAAGCCTGTTGAATTCAATAGGACTGTCGGATTGAAGATTGAAGATTGCAGACCTCATAGAAAACTTCAACACTCGGGATGCATCTTGACTGCTCTCATGGTCCTAAACACATGCGCAAGCATGTGCTCTAGCATCTGTTGTACTGCTGTAGTTCTGCACACATACTAGGGTTCAGAGTATACACATACACACATACAAGGTAGTCTTATATGCTGCGAGATAAGTGAGGGAGGATGGGGTCAGGGCAGAATACACAGGATTTACACCAAAACTGGTAGATAACTCCGGGGGGGATACCATATAATATATATATATATATATATTACGAATATGTTTGTATCAGACGGGATCCTTTTTCATGATTTGAACCGATCTACTGGACAAGCAAGAGCCCAGAAAGGTCGCAGATTCCGGTCAGGCGACCATCAAAGCGCTGGCTTTCCTTAATAGACATATTGGCGAGATTATGCACGCACGTTGCAAAGTCCTAAACCCGAAAACCCTATATAAACCCCACCTCCTCGAATCGCGTGTTCAAAGTCAAGAAGCCCCCATTCTGCGCAACTGGTCGCAAGGGGAACACGGGCAGCGCCAGAGTCCTGAAGCAGCCCAAACTGCTAGCAAGAACGACAAGCTCATGGCTGCAATCCGCCTTTTCCAGCGACTCCAGAATCTGGAACCCGGCATCGATAAGGCCTGCAAGGCATGGATAAAGCAGCTCACGATTCCGGAAGCCTGCTTTTCTCGAAGGCAAAAAAATAAACGGACTGTGCATGTGCATTAGTATGTGCACTACTTGGTACGACCATCAGCCTGTCATTCAAGTCGGCCTGTCCGTGCAAGAGCGGAGGCGCATGGCACGATTACAAATTCAACAATCTGCATGCCAAAATGGCCCTAGCTGCTCAAATGCATCAGGGTCTTCCCGGGGGCGCGCTAGCGTATAAAGATTCGGCACATGGGGGGCGGAAGAGAGCTTTGAAAGACCACACGGCAAAGCAAATGGATTTCGTCCATTGTGCAACAGGTTTTTTCAAACCGCCACGCTTGACACATTGAACACATCAGAAGCACAGAGCCAGGGAACAATTAATTTTGCAAAGCTCCACATCTTGACCCACAAACTTAACAAACTTGTAGCCCCTAAAACCCCACCTCCGGATACCTCACAATCTTGGATCCTAAAACCCTGAACCACTATCCCCAACGCCGGCAATCCTACAATCATTACAATCTTAAAGCCTGGAATCGTAAAACCTCTACGGTCCGGGGCGCTCTAGAGGTCTGACCAAGTTGAAATAATATCCCCTCATAGCCTTTTCCAACTATACTGTCGCATGCCAAGCACCTATTCTCCTCTATGGAGTCGCTCACCTTGCACCGTGAACCCTTTATATAAAGTATGGGCCAGTATGGGTATGCGACTCAATGACTAGAATCTCTAGAACAGGTTCTTACAGCTCCCACATACAGTGTACTCGCAATGTGCGTGCAAACGCAAGGGACCATGCCTGAACAGAGCACATGCTGTGTACAAGCCTTAACCGATGAATGGAAACCGTTCGATACTTCTTCAACTGTAGGTTACGTAAGTCTTCAGCATGCTTCTGTACGAAGTGACTGCCTCCGGCACCCCGAGGATTGACACAGATGAGAGCTCTGCGAACGCAGATACGCTTGCCGAGTGGACCACCGTGGGTCTTTGTTTGCTCAGACGCCTCTCTAGGTGACTTTACCAAACTTAGCAATAAAGCACCTGGCTGGAGGAAGTTGATCGCGCCGGTGCCACCCACTTGCCTACCTACACAGCTACCGTCCTTCCTTCTTGCCTACCTTCCTGCCTACCTACCTACCTACCGACCTACCTGCATACATACAGACGGACAAACATCCATCCATGCATGCATGCACTCGCATGCACCAAAGTGTCACTTCTTGGAAGACCCACTTTGAATGGGCTTGGAGTTCGATGGAACGATCACAAACGTGCAGTCGCAGCACGCCTAAACCACCCAGGAAGAAGAGCCAGCAGCAGAGGAATGTTGCCAGGCTCTTGCCACCTTTGTAGCTCGGAGACAAAACCTCAGGCAAGGGATCGCTTCAACTTTGGCACTGTGGCGCGTGTCCTAGACCGGGGCCTGACAGTACAGCACGACCATGGCAGGCAAGAAGAAGTTTAACCAGTTGCCGCACGTGCAGGCCAAAAAGAAAAGGAAGTTGGTGAAAGCCTCACATGGCTTAGGGCTTAGGCAGGAAGAGTGTAGGACTTCAACACTCGGAAGATCTGTTGGTTTGACATCAACAGTGCTTTAACAAAAACCTTGTGACCGTGCGTGCCATCCGCCTGTGGTCTCGATCTAAAGTTATGAAGTTTTCAGTGCTCCCGGACAAATTCCCATGATCTCGCAGGTTTGCTGCTGACACGAAAGACACATGGATCCAGTTCTGAAAGGAGGCCTCCTATGTCCAATTAGGAAAATCGTTCTAAACCGCGGTGTGCAAGCAGGAACTGGCTGAAAGCATGAATCAGGAATGTAGCTGGCCTGCGGGCCCACGATGCACGGAGCTATGGCACCAGTGAAAGCCAGGCTCAACGTTAGGCCGCCCTGGTCAAAAAGGCATTGAAATAGATGCACCTCCTTCTGCCACCTTTAAGGAACTGGACTCATGCGAACTTCTCGACAACCTCTACAGTTCAAGCCTAACTCTGCATTCGAAGTGCAACTCATTGCAAATGCAACACAAGGTCAACCAACTAACGACGAGTCCAGAACTGCACTCCAACTCCGAGCACAGAGTCGCACCTGCAGGCTGCTTGGAGCTTGTGACAGGTCTGCCGCTTCGCCATCGCTTCTGGGAGACAAGAGACCATAAATCTGGGCCTCGGAACATACAATCAGTGCTCCGGTGCAAACATAGGCGGCAGAAAAGAGAAACAAATTTCTGAAAGTTCTGGTTCCGTACACTGTATGCACGTCGGCTATGCACCTTGGCCTGGACTTCACTTCAACTGCTTCACATTCTGCCGACCAACACTGTCAACAAGATTTTCTGCCGCGGTCGTCCGAATGGTCGGATCAACTGATTTGATCAGACAGCTTCTGTGATGTTCTGTGCACTCTGCCTTTTGCTGCGAAGTTTACTCGGACGCAAATTTATCCTCCGAGCCTTGCTTTAGCTTGCATTTTCACGGGCCTGCTTTGCAGATTTCCACTATGTTTTCACGAGATCGCCAAGCTGGCAAAGACCCGAGTTCAAACTATTCTCGCTGTCTTTTGCCTGTGCTTGTCGGTGCTGCTACATGCCTTGATCCTGCTTTTATCTATGTTCAAAGCCCCTTGTCACTATCCTCCTTGCTTCGAGATCTCGTGGTATGAGTCCCCTGATCAACTCGCCTCTTCTCTATCTCATGTTATATTAGCCTCCTGTGTCGTGCGGCTATTCCGTCCCGAGTTGCCAGGTCCGGTGCCTCTTGGTCTCCTTTGACTTGCTGTTGCCTGATCCCGGTCGCTCCACTTCTTGTGGCGCTCCACTCTCCTCGCCCTTGCTCCCGAGAAGCAGGGGACATCGATTCCTGTCCTGCAATCACCGCTGTTCCTCTCTGCTCAAGCCAAGTCTGGGTAGCGCTTTCGGCAACTTCTGGTGGAACTGCGCCAGTCTCCAGAAATGCACAAATGCTTCCAAGCGCCTGCTGACCTTTCTCGCGCTTTGCGACGTGCTTTGGCGCGCCGCCCCTTGGAGGGAAACGCCGGAGGGGTCGCGGCCGCACTGAGAAAAAAAAGATGGAGAGCCACTCTTGGGGACGCCCCTCAGAGCGAAGTGAAGCGCGTTTGCCCCTGAGATCTCCAGCCGATCGCTCCCTAGAGGTTGTGGCGATGCTCTCGGGGACTCTGCGATGCTTTGGCCCGTGGTGTGCCTGCGGAGATTGGTGAGGGTCGAAAGCAGGAGGCTTGCGACGGCGTTGTCCGGTGGATGCTCATAATTCAACCGCACTCGCTTGCTCCAGCACCGTTTTGCACGTGGGTCAAGGCTTTCGCCTTCGGCGAGACGTCCGCTCATGCTCGCGCATTGCCTTGTGGGGGGTCTGCGCACAGCTTGGTTTGGGCAGGGGCCGCCGATAGTGTGGCCACGGGGCAGAGCAAGAAGCAGAGGTAGCACGAGACGTTGAAGACAAGCACAGTGACATCGCCAGAGGGTCTGCGGCTTCGCTTCTGTTTACCGCTGCTCCACAAGCATCTACCACGTCAAAGTTAGAGACTGATGAAAGACTTTCTTGACACTGCACATACCAACTCGTCCTGCTGTACAGTCGGTGCTGTGTTAGAGCCCCATTGCCTGGAACCCTCAGACTGCTCTCCAGCCATGGCCAGCTTGTCACCCCCCGCTAGCGAACTGAACCTATGCATGCTTCGACGCATGGCATGAAAAGCATGATGAAAAACAAGAGCACCTGTGATGCTTGTGTTGACATGACGAGGCTTGGGAATACCGTCAAGAGCTACAAGCAAGAGCGCATGCCCGCGGCCCTACAAAACTCAGATCCAAACCTTCAGTGGAATGATGAGCAGCGGGGATGACAAGAAAGTCAACAGGGCCATCGCACCCTGCAAAATGGTTGTCATGTAGCCCGGATAGATCTTGTTGTACGTGGCGAACACGTCGGCCGTAATTGCATCGCCGAGGGCGAAGTATGCACTGTATGCCACCACAAAATAAACCAGGAGCTGAAGGCTCACTGCAATGACTGGGCAGAGGTTTGCCGCTCGCTCTTGCTGCGACTTGTCAACATCTGCAGCGATCTGGGGCATAATACCGGTGTTGGCATAGGAAGACATTAACAAGCACGCAATTCGCACAAAACCACTAGGTGCCCACGCTACATAGTCTCTCTCTGCATCGACTGATATGACCGTGTAAAGACCTTTCGCTACAGCCGTTACTATAACCACCCACTTGACCAGGAAGTTCATGTTATTGATGAAGACCGCCGCGGTCCCACTCAACTGCGGCGGCCAACTCACCACAGCTAAGAGAAGGAAAACAAGGAGACCAAGACGATGTTCGCTTTGGCAGAGCCAGGAGCTTCCCCTTTGGCACAAGAGATGGCAAAGCTGGTCGGCCAAGAAAACCTGCAGACAAAGGGGGCGGCTCTGAGGGAGGGGGGTGCTTCGCTATCACAGCTTCGTGCTTCCGCCTCGACGAATTGAGCGTAGAAGCCCAAGCAGCCCCAGTAGTAGACTAGGAAGCTCGCAACGGTGACCCTGCTGGACCAAATGGGAAGCGGCTGGCACAGCTCATCGAAGGTTCCGGCTCCAAGTTGGCAGCTTGTCGAGATAAGTGCGCTTTGCTGGGCCATCGCTGTAATGGCCACGACCAGCATGATGACAGCAAAGGCTTGCCATCCGCTTTGGCTGGGATAATAGCCGACCAGCGACACCGTGCTGCCAACTGCAGAGTTGAAAGCCACCAGAGTTGCCTGAAAGATCCAGAACCAGGAAGGAATGCTACCGTATGCTCAACAAGGTTCTTTATTGGCCGATTTGGAAACCTGCGTCAGCCTGCGTCACGCTGAGGCCCGAGGTCTGTAGATACACGCAGGTGGACATACGCGAAGCTGCATCGTGGAACGCCACTGAGCTGCTCCGGCCCTGAACTCAAGACAAATATAGACAAATGACTAGAAGATTGATGACAAGGAAAACTCGTCCAAGTCCTCTCCTTCTTTTCCTATTTCCTTTAGTTGCTTGCCTTCACCACGATGCTGCTGTGGCGCCGCCGGTGGTTTACGGCATCCGGAGGCCAGGAGCTTCGGCGGGAAGGCCTAGGAGGTTCCTGGAAACACAGACGTAAATTCGGCAAAGGCTCTACTCTCTACTCTACCGCGTCGTGAGGCCGTCAAACAGTGGCAGCTCGGACATAGACACCGAGCGTTTGCATCCGTCCTCCACCTGCAGAGACTCCATATTGCGGAAGGCCAGGAATGCAAAAAGCGCAGGTTCGCACAGAACCAGCACAGCTCTCAACTAGCCCCAGTCAGGTCTTGAAGCCAAACGGGCTGCAGAGCACACACATCATTTTGACTTTCCAACCCGCCTTGATCGAAAGTGCGGCCATGTTCCAATGTGTTCCAAACACTCAGAGAAGACACTAACCAACGGGTCGGGGTGTTTGCAGGCAATGTTTTGCTGCCAGATGGGTACCACATCTCATCTTCAAGTGCATATTGCCTCCGTTTAGATGGCAGCAGGAAGCTTTCCCCCCCTGGAAAAACGAAGCAGGAGCCGCCGACGGTGAACTTGAGCTAGGCGATGCTAGGCGTCGCAGCAAGCGAAGGCATCCTTCAAGTCAGGCCGTGTGTCCGCCAAAGGCCATCTGTCTCTCCTTTCCGGCCAACCGGCGAAGTGAACTTTACACCCAAAACTTTCCACTACTACCCCGTTCTACTCCTTCCTAGCTGCTTTGTGCGTTGCCTAAAGTGACAGACAAGCGGCTGCCGCGCAAGCGCGCCAAACTCTGTGAGCTTCTGACAGACAGTGCCAACGTTCCCACATCGAACGTAGTTTGGAGCTTTGTTGTCCACGATGGGACACCAAGCATCAGTTTGCGCCCTGGGCTCCAATATTTAGCACTGCAGCCCTAGGAAGCAAAAAGGCCTTGAATCTGGCGAAAGCAAGCAATCAGCGTAAACGCCGCGATCACGCTTCATGTTCGTCCCTACGACTTGCAAGGCTAAGACGGCACTTAAGGCCTAGGGCAAGGCCTAAGGACCATCCCGGGCCTAGGGCCGACAGATGCCGAGAGGCTGTCTTCCTCCGACAGGCTCGCGGCCTCGTCCGGCTGGACACATCTCCTCAAAACGAATGTGTGAAAGAAAAGTCTGGCGGCGAAGGCCAGCCGTGAATTCACCGCCGGGTCCTGATAGCTGCATAGCCGCTGGCCTTTCTCCTGCTTCCGTATTCAACGCAGTCGCGACTGAAAGGAACGTCGCTGGGATACTGTAGAGGCATTCTACATACTCTGCGTCACGCAGGCAGCTGGTAACCCCTGCATGGAGCAATTACTTGACGCGCGCAGCGACCTCGCAGTGGTCGGAGAAATGCTTCCAGCCGACACCTTGGATGCTTTTCGTGCAGCACAAGGCCACCGCAGGCGAGAACAGACATCCTGCAAGAAATTGTCGACTGCAGTGGCACCACCATGACACGTTGATGTTGTTGCTGATGACTATGATGATCATGATGGAAGGACTTGACTTGACCCGAGCAAGCGTCCGGATGCACACTGTCAACTTCGTAAACCATGACACCCGCTGCACACACATTGATAAACGATATACTCTCTTGCAGCTTCTTTCTCAAACATGGCTTTACTTTTAGGCCTTCCTCAGCTCCCGGCTTTGATCGTTGGCATGGTAAGTTGGTTGTTTGCCTCAGCTCAGGCTATCGGCGGCAAGATCAGGTTTGGGCTGATCCAGAAGACTTGAACAGCTCTTCTGACGAAGACAACTAAGACTTAGCCTGCAGGTCGCCCTCTTTGCCCAAGGAATCGAAGGCGTATAAGGGTTTGTGGAACTAACTTATTTCATCGCAATAACGAGATGGATGGATTAACACTGGCATGTTCTTGAAGCAACACCGGAAGAGTGTGCAAAATCAAAACAAAATTTCTCACGGAGTCCAGGCTCCGAAAGTTACCCTACTTGCCCAAGAAAGACCATTGGATAACAGTCTGGATTGCTCCAACTTCCATCCATACCATGGTCGGAACCCAGACAGCAGCCACGTGTTCCTACTTTAAAGCCAGGCACATTTGACAAAGGCTTTGGCCCGCCCATCGCTGACGGACCAGTGGAAGGCTCGCTCTTGTTTGTACCTTGGGAGGTCTGTTTTCGTGCCGAAAATGTGCAGATCAGGCTGGTCTGGGATGGAGCTTGTGCGAATGTCTGTGTGTTGGGATTCTTCAAGCCAAGACACAGGTAACAATGCCTTGCATTTCCGTCCTCAACTTGTTGAGAGAGCCCAAAGATGATGGAGGTGCTGCGGAGGTCTAGGCTAAGCAATTATTTCTACACTCAGCACCGACCTGCATCCGTCAGTTACTTGCCTGGGCTGCTTTGAGGCCTCCCCCAAAAAAAACGGTTCAGCAGACACGCCACAGACCCGCAGTAAGCCCAGGACAGGCAACCGATACTATCAACCGACACACTGAGCAACGCAGCAACTACACCCACTCAAACCTGTCCAGGGGCCTCAAACAAGTGGAAGCCGATGCATGCATAACGTGCACGGTCGCACTGCGTAGCACAAGAGGACAAGCTGGCATCGCCCGCAGAGGTGCGGATATGCATGTACCAGTAGCCTGGGCTCTTTCATCAAAAGATCCAGATCATACATGCAACAGGAAGCATAGCAGAATCTGTAAATCAAGACCATGTCTAGTTCCCAAGGAGGCGACGGGTCTAGCAGAAGAGAACCCACCCCAACATGATGCATGATCAAGAAAGGCCTCCCGCAAGCAATCTCAGCTGAGATGCCCAAGTGCGAGAACTTATAGCCTGGGATTCCATAGTCGTTTGCACATCCATCTTCGAGATACGGAGCCTGCATCGGATGCACAGTCTTGTAGGTGGCAGCTTCAAGATCGTTGATGCACCGGAATTGCTCACCATCAGCAACTTTGCAAGGTCAAGTGCTTTTGCCAATCTCACAGGACAGAACATGCCGCATCAACGGCCACATCCATGGCCGCAGCAGTGAGTCGGGTCGGGTGCACGTACAATCACTAACACTAACGAGCGACACTCGTGGGAGCCCCTTCCTCGACTTCCTGAGCGAATGGCGACGAAACAACTGCCAAACCGGTGGGACTGGACATGTGTAGCGGATTGTAGCTGCCCCGGGGAGCTATACAGTGTCTTGGCTTATGCTTTCTGAGCCACCACTCACCCACCAGCATCGGGAAGGTGAGCTGTGAAAGAGGTGTAACATCTTTCACCTGAATATGGTCCTGTTTAGCACGCCATGCATACAACTTCCGCTGTTGGCAGGATGTTTTTACGATGTGGTGTGACACTTTGCGCTGACACTATGATTGTGATGTCGCTTGGACGGCATCCTGCCGGGAGGTGACATGCTCAGTCACTCTAACCGTGTAGCTCAAACATGTTGCCAAGCTTGTGAAACAAATCCAAAATGGACAAACACAGTGTATCAAGTGAGGCAAAGTAACGAAGGAAAGTTTGTGCGACGACAACACAGCCAAAAAGGCAGGAAAGATTTCAAGTCGGCACTTTCCAGCTTGGTCTCTGCAGTTCGATCGGACCCGTACCAGCAAGAAACTGTACTGCCCAGCCTTGATATAGCACACTGCATCTTTGTATCGGCGCCCCGTATAAGCTCGAACTGGGATGATATGACCTTCTCGCCTCAGACTGCCGCGCGAGCTGCGACGTGCAACTACCCGAAAGTAGCATCTGGCAGCTCTTGCATCTGCACCTGCCCTGCAAGCTCAAATTCGGCCCGGCGACTTATGTCCCGAGAACAACCAGCACTTGGAATCCTCGTGCTTGGAGTTGGCATAGAACTCGAAACCATGGCCTCGGCGGAAGTCCGGCCCTTCAACTCCGCTCTCACTCTCACCGCGCGCCCAGCTGCTTCCTATCTCGGATAAGCCTAGCCCGATCCGGCCAGGCTTCAATATGCATCGGACGAGCATGCCGCTTGACCTCAGCGCACTGCATGTCTCACAACTCAAAAATGCGACTCAGACAAGACATACAAAATCAAGGAATGCTCGCATGCCACGAGCTTCGATACTAAGCTTTTGAACAAGCGGCATGTTCCCAGAGTCTTGGCAGGGGATTCGGAACCCTCAGCCCGGCGGCCGCCCCTGATGAAAAAAGCAGGCGTGACATGCATGTGCTGGGTTAGTTCGGCTGAACTTTGCACGGTGCATTCCCTGACCTTTCCGGCGCGACTCAGGCTGATGAACATGCGTCAAAGGTTCGCAGCCAAGCAGTAATTGTTACCGGCCAAGTAGTACTCAAAGAACTTGTACCTTGGCTGAAGCAGGCGAAGAGAACATTCGATGACTCTAGCGACAGTTTCCTGAAAAAGAGATGCAACAGAGGTGCATGTAGATGTGGTTATAGTCAGCATTATTCTGCACACTCTCCACCGACTTGCTAATGCAAGTGCCGTCATCACGAACATCTGTGGCCGTGCCACAGAAGCACCTGCATCAGGTCATAGACGCCCCAAAGTTAGCTTTGGCATGAATGTAATTTGCCGTCCTGCACCTGTCGCGCATGCATACACACCTTCCTTATGCTTGCACCGGTTGCAGCCGTTGCACTGTCCAAACTTGCCAAGCCGAATCGGGTAGTAGTGGAAGCCCTGACCGTTGCAGTTGCCATCGTTCCGTGACGCTGTGTAACAGCCTGAGATTGTCAAGTCACCTCGGCATGCAGAACAGTTACGCGCAGATGGCCACAAGCAGCGTGCACACATGCTTCTTGGACATTTGCAACTACTGCCATCTGCCCCCAAGAAAGATTGGAGATTCGCAGTTAGACTTGTGCATGACTCTATGCTTGGCACACGTGAAAGAGGCGATACTTGCAGCGGGCTCTGCATTACTTTTGCACACAGCTGGCACCTGTAAGGCTACGGACTAAGACCAACATCGCATTCGGCTGTCGTGGCTGACCGAATCGAAGAATGACTGCTGACACGTTGCTCCCCAAGTCCCTGTAATTGGTCTTTCCACAAGTGTATCCTGATAGACATCTGCAGACATGGCGAGCTGTACTACTCTCGAATTGCCATCCCGCTCAAACGTCTCCATGTGCCTGACTGCGCCAAATGGAACCACGAGGTGGGCTGGGCTCTGAGGGGCATCTTGCAGATGAAGTACCGGCCTACAATCAGGCGCTGCAGCCCACTGTTCTCTTTGAAGGAGACAAAGAACCGCGATGTGGCAAAACTCGCACTCGCTGCCTTCGTGACAATGTTGCACATGCCAATGATACCTGGTGTCTTGCGTGCATTTGTCGCAACATGTCGCGGCCATCGCATGGATGCCGGGACGGCGTGGGCAACATCAGATCCAGCTTGAGGTCTGAAAGGTTGCATTTCTGGGCAGGCTCTAATTGGAGCCGAGGCCTCCAATAACTGTTCCGGCTGTGGAAGATGTAACCTCGGAGAAAGGCGCTTCAACCATCGGTCCGGAATGCATGCAGAATTGCGACAGGTCACATGGTCTCCAGCGGTGGTCGATACGATGCCACGGCGACGGTCGTGCCGACAGCGTGCTAGAGATCTGGAAGGGGTCCTGCGAAGCTGAAGGCCCGGACGGACTTCCGAAAGAAGGCTAGTGACGATTAGATTCAGACAAAGCGCAAAGGCCGCAAACACGGACAGGCGCTCACCGCTCACTCCTTGCCATCCAAGCGATTGACATTCGTTGGATCCTCCGTCCTTGCGGGTTGTTTCAGCCACGCAGTCAGGAATTGCAACTAGTTCAAAACATGCCTTTTTCCCATCGCTCCCCGGTCCAGCCACCAGAGGTCGAACCGATGACGCCCAACCAGTGCCAACCTCAAGCCGGGTGCAGTCTCCATGGGGATCGGGAGGACTTCTAGGAGCTCCGCAAAAGAGCGTAACTGACAGACGAAAACCCTTCTCTCCACAGCACTCCCGTTCAACATATGAACCTGTGGCGCGTGCAAATCTGCAGCAAGAAGCATAACCTTTGGCTTGTTGCAGACATGCGGCTATGCACTCGCACAACGTTGGCATCGACCCAATCGTACTCCGCATCAGACTCAGGCCTAAGATCCAGCACATGAAACTCGCGAGAATAATCTCACGATCTCTCTGTACCGTTCTCTTTCCTTCCGATCTGTCTGTTTCTCTCTTCGGGTCTTTTTCAGCGAGAAGCCGCTCCCATACTCCCTTTGTCTTGCTGGTCTAATCTGCCACCACGACCTTCCCACTGCACTGGGCGAATTGTAGCTCAGCGAAGTCGTGCTGTGTCTTTCTCTGCTTCGTTGTCGCGCTTTGGCCGCTCTCTCACAGGTGGTGAATACTTGCTGACAGCCCCAAGCTAGCTTGTCCGCCCCAACACCTGTCGCAATCTATAGCTCCAGACACCACATGGAACGGACGACTCTGAGACTAGAGATGCCGACCGCCGTCGCCGGGTCCCCGTCCTGTTCCTGCCTTCGAGACGGGCCCCAGGCTGTCCCCAGCGCCGGAGCTTGTTGGCCCACCATTTTTGCGTGGACCGGTTAGGCTACACAGGTCTGATGCCCCGGAACAAGTGGTGGGTGCCACGCACTCTCTTGTTTGCGGCTCGCGGACCCGAACTACGGGTCGGGATTAAGGGGATTGAAAAAGACAAGCTTGTGGTGGCATGACGGCTCAGGCCATGAAGTATTCCATAGCTGCTACCACCACAACTTCCCCTTTGTGCTACGTCGGCTCTCTCTCAGAGCTCTGTCTGTCTCGCTCTTGCTTGCTTGCTTGCCGGGCGTTTGGGAATTGGAAGCGGGCCACCTCTGCCTTCCGCTCTCGCGCTGCGCGTGCGTTCGTGTCTGGGGTCGGGGGGTGAGACAAAACAATGGAGACAGTGGAGCTTCAAGATCGAGCAAGCCCCCGTCTAGGGCCGAGCCCTCGTGTGGAGGCACGCCCTTTGTTGTCTGCTTGGCTGCAGTCGGGTTCACGAGTTTAGCGTGACCGTGTTGGAAAGAGTCGGCACAACCTGAAAGTCAGGGTACCCTAGTCGCCCCCCGAAAGCAAGAAACAAGCACTCTGAAGAAACTGGGCCCCGAGGAATGAACACAATGAAGCACTATGCCGAGTCTCTCTCTCTCTCTCCCTCTCGGGGTCTCTTTCGATTTATCTCTCTCTCTGCTTTGCTTTGCTCTGGGGCAAGGAGAAAGGGCACCCCGCTCTCTTGAGCAGCCCCGTCCACCATTTTGGTTGACGGGCTCGGCTGTACGTGAAATCTGGCAAAGTGACTTGGTGCCCTTTCTTCGATTTATCTCTCTTGCTTGCAAGCAATGCAAGGCGTTTGGGCAGAGGGCGGCAGCCCCCAACCCTGCGCGCAGCGCGACGCCCAGTGGTCCACGTCTTGTCTGAAGGTGAAAGCGGGGGTTGAGTAGCTGAGCTGGACCAGCGAGNGGGCAGAGGGCGGCAGCCCCCAACCCTGCGCGCAGCGCGACGCCCAGTGGTCCACGTCTTGTCTGAAGGTGAAAGCGGGGGTTGAGTAGCTGAGCTGGACCAGCGAGCAGGTTGCCCCCAGGTAGCGTGTCCCCGAGCTAAGCCCAATAAGTGCATGGTCCTGTCCCGCCTTGTCCAGCTTGACAGCACGTGCCCCGCTCTGTTTTCGCTACTTTGCGCTTGCCTTATGGCCCTTCCTGTTGCGCTCTTGCAAGCGGGAGCCAAAGCTCAGGGCCGTTTCGAAAGCATCAGGGCATGGCCATATGGGCTGGTTACGGATACGGGGCAGTACACTCAGCAACTAAACATACGGTGCTTGCCCTGTGNCAAGCGGGAGCCAAAGCTCAGGGCCGTTTCGAAAGCATCAGGGCATGGCCATATGGGCTGGTTACGGATACGGGGCAGTACACTCAGCAACTAAACATACGGTGCTTGCCCTGTGTCTCTGGCCTTATGATACATGTCTCAAGTGCTGTGGTTTGGTGGTTGCTGCTGTGTGAAGGGCAGCGGGTCCCCGGGGTCAGGAAGCACGGGGCATGGGCTTTAGCAAGATAGGGGGAACGTAACACAGCTTGGGACCCAGACTGCCCGGAGGCGGTGTGCTGTGGAAGACTGCGGGTCCTTTCTCGGGGGAGGAAGCACAGGGGGTAACTTCACTGAGGTCCCCGCAGTCGTGTCGGTGGTTGTGTTGTGTTGTTGCCATGGGTTGGGTGCGGTCGCAAGAGTGCAGCTCTAAAGTTGTCGGTCTGAGCTCCGACGGTAAAAGCAACAAGTTGTGTGCCCTAGTCGTCTCTCTACGCTTCGGGCACGGCGGAGTGAACGGGTTCGTCTCTCTACGTCCCCGNCTCTAAAGTTGTCGGTCTGAGCTCCGACGGTAAAAGCAACAAGTTGTGTGCCCTAGTCGTCTCTCTACGCTTCGGGCACGGCGGAGTGAACGGGTTCGTCTCTCTACGTCCCCGTGTGTTAAAAAGTTCTGCCTTAGGCGTCTCTCTACGCTTCAGACAGGGGCGGAGTGAAAGGAACGTTTTTCTACGCTCCAAGGGCTGAATTGACTGAAAGGAGTCAAAGGAAAGGAAAGAAAGGAAGGGAGGAACAAATGTGTCCCTATGCTCAGAACCTCAAGCCAAAAGATCTTGCAAGATGCAGGCACTCGGCATTTTGCGCGGGTCCCCGCTGCACGGATAAAGTGGTTATTATTAGTGCAGCTTCACTGTTGCATCCCCCTGGTTCTTGGGGCTCATCAGGTCTTCCGCCTTTCTGGTGCCGCACCATTGTAGTATAGTAGCGCCCGGGCATTGTTCCCGTCGTCCTTCTTGTCTGTTGTCC
>BGNK01004338.1:12513-54333 GCA_003297005.1 Symbiodinium sp. clade A Y106
TACTTTGCTTTCTTCTCACTACAAAGTCTGTCTCGGTTTTCATAGTGCCAGTTATGTTTGTATTCTTGTATTCTATCTTTGTTTTCCTCTACCCACTTGTTTTTCATCTCCTTTTTCTCCTCTTCTGTTCTAAAAGGTATTAATTTGTTGAGGCTTGGCTTTAACTCTTCAATAAGTTCCCTTTCTCTTTTTACTGCTTCTAACGAACTATTTAAGCATTGTGTCTCAATTAATATCATNTTAATATCATATCAAAATTGTCCCATCCCTGATTATCTCTTATGAACTTGTATAATGGTAAATTATAATTTTTGCTGTTTTGATTATTGCAAACTCGTTTATGACAGTTCTTTCTTGTTATGAAATCGGTAGTGTGTCCCACATAAATATCACAAATATTGAAATCCCTACATACAATTTTGTAGAAATGAGTATTAGAATAATTAATTTTGCACCGTGGCATTATATCTTATAAAATCATCGTTTCTTTAAAGGACTTAATCATCAATCATTATATATTTTTCAAGTCTAACCATAAACATTTTATTTATGTCTGGTTGCATTAAACTAACGAATAAGAAGCTAAAAGGTTCTTCTGTGGCAACATTGTAAATCTCTAATAGAAGTTGTTTTGCTTGATGAAGACTTTTCATATCAGACATTGCCTTTTTACTAATTAGGACACCTGCCAATTCATCTAAAACACTCTCAACCTCTTTATAGTTTCTTAATTTAAAAAATATCAACTGTCTTGAATTAGTCCTAATCGTTGTGCTTAATCCATTATATATTTGTGAAGAGCTAATAATATTTACTCCATAGTGTCGGGCTTTGATATACAGGGCATTCAACAAATTATTATGTTTTGCAAATGAGGCTTGGTCTATGAAATCATCAATGAGGAAGAGCNTGAGGAAGAGCACAGAAAATAATTTTGGATGTTCGTTTTTCTTCTGAAACTGATTAATTTTATGTTGTAAGTCTAAAACTTTTTGCATTTCATCAATGTTAAAAGTGTCAAAATAGACCACCTCTTTTTCAGGATTTACATTTAATTCTTTTTCAATGTATTTTTTAACAGGCGTCCAAACTGGGTCTAAGTCTATGGAACTTGACCAAATGAAGATGCGACTAAAACATCCTTTATAAATATCAAGAATTAAATTAGAAAGAAGNTCTTTTTCAATGTATTTTTTAACAGGCGTCCAAACTGGGTCTAAGTCTATGGAACTTGACCAAATGAAGATGCGACTAAAACATCCTTTATAAATATCAAGAATTAAATTAGAAAGAAGCACTGTTTTACCACTTCCGGATTGACCTGTTATAACCATTGAAAATGGAATACGTCCCCGCTGAAGTATCAACGAAACACATTTACACATAAGAAAAGTTTTGTATGGTTTTACAATTGGTATATCTGTCATTATTATTAATACATAGAAAAATTATATCGTTATTTATATATGAACTCTTATGATGATTATATTAATGCTATTGATAATTTAGAAGAGATTGAAAAAGCAATAATAACACAACCAAGATATAGGAGATGTTGCACCATAACATTAGAAATAGCAAAAACAATTCTAAAAAATATCAAGATTAATATAGATGCCAAGACTAAAAAATCTAAATAGTATAAATGGATGACAAAAGCCAAAAAGAAGGAGGGTTTAGTATAAATCCGAAAGGTATAAAATGTTTTCCTTGTAGATTTAGGAAAAATTCATATAAGCGAAACAAAAAGAAAATTATAAATAAAGAAGGAATAATAACCGTTGAAGAGAATTTAGACACTTCTTCAATTGGATTTGGTAGAGGCACAACACCACCTACTCAACTGAGGACGCTGACATTAGAAGAAAAAATAGAGCGCTTAGAAACAAAACTGGAAGAAATAAAGATTAAGCAGATAAACGATATTGATACTGGTTTTAGAAAAGCAATATCATTAGATGAAAGATTGCTCAAATTAGAGAAGGAAGTAGAAGCACTTAAAAAGTCTAACGGGTTGAATGGTTTAGATTGATATTTAAAAGTTGAATGGTTAAATAATATGACAGTGTATAGCTTTTGGAATAAGGAGAAGAAAACCCCCATTGTTTCACATTGGATGGGCTCACGAAAGGGAAGTAATGAGATACATTCAATAGCAACTCATAAGCAGTTGCTTAATTAGTTTGTTAAATCCTATAGGAATTGGCTTTATAATTTTAATTATAAAGCAAATTATATGACCATATTTACTGATAAAATTGAAGTGTCTTTCTCAGATACTGATATAGCTGAGTGTAGCTATTATTGTTTGGAAATAAAATATTGTCCATTATGTAAATCATATAGAAAATTTTAGAAGTTTTCAGAAAAGCAAAGAATTTAATATCATTTGTAGGAGGTGTTTAGATAAACAGAATTCAGGACGCGTCGGCAAAAAGCCTCGCGAAGCTTTCGCGACACTCACCAGAGGCTCGTGAGTATTCACGACGCAAAGTTTTTAAAAGTTTAAAAAAATAATCTAAAACTTTTATATGAGCGATATAGATGATGATAAGGCGGATAAGACCACAAAAGCAACACGATTTCAAAAGATATTAGACAAATTAGAACTGATTGACAAAAAGCTTNAAGACCACAAAAGCAACACGATTTCAAAAGATATTAGACAAATTAGAACTGATTGACAAAAAGCTTGATGCTTTGAGCAATAAACCTAAACAATACAATAAACCAATGGATAAAGATAGAGACGATGCTTTAGCATCCTCAGGGCGAAGCCTTGACATTTATAAGAATAAGAGAAATGTTTATGTTAATAAGTTAAACAACTGTCAAATAAAAGAACCAAAGCAAGAGACTTTAGACTATTACGGTGTTAAATTTGATGAAGTCAAGAGAGAATATNGAAGCGAGAACTGAACTACAATTGGTATTTACATTTGTGTAGCGAAGAACACAAAGCATAATAAATAGAATTCTACTAATTAACTTTAGTAAAATTCTATGTAATGGGCGCGAAGCTTGAGAGTTTGTAGGCTTTGTCATTTCCCAGTTCAGGGTTATAGACTTTAGGGAGGTTTTTGGATTAGGTGAGATGTTGGGCTTTGGGAGGTTGTAGGCTTTGTCATTTCCCAGTTCAAGGTTAGGATAATGGTTATATTATGGGTTTAGGTTGATTGTTATGATTTTGATTGTGGTATAGGGTGTTGTTATGATTTGGGTTGAACTTGATGGTGGGGTTTGCTATGAACTGGGGGATGACAGCTTCTTNTATATTATGGGTTTAGGTTGATTGTTATGATTTTGATTGTGGTATAGGGTGTTGTTATGATTTGGGTTGAACTTGATGGTGGGGTTTGCTATGAACTGGGGGATGACAGCTTCTTGCTAGTAGACACTGTGTCTGTACACAGCTTTCTCGCTTCACACTATGGGATGTTCGTCCGGAAAGCCTACTTCCCGTCCCATGTGCCCTGACCCTGCGACTCGAAAAGGAAAGCCAATGCGAGGACGGGCATGCAAATCGTTAGCCTCTGTTGGCATCGCTACGCAGATGTGTCTGTTTCCTCCTCTAGGCAGCAGGCCCCTTTGTCTGAATGTCGGCAGCCGATTGTGCAGCATGCCCCAGTTACAGGGTGGGTTCGCACTGACTATTGATGGGAGTCCCGCAGCATGTGACGTACGGTGTCGAACTTTGGGACCTCCTTTCCTTACTTCTACACGGCCGCCCTGCGGCGGACCTAGACCGTAACAAAGTCACAGGACCTGAATGGCTGGTGCCCCGTGGGGCCTGGCGCACGCCGTGGACTCAACCGCTTGCACGGCAGGCCTCAAAGCTCGAGTCGGCCTTTAAGGCATTGGACTGCATACGGCCTTGTCACGACATACAGGTATTCACAAAGCTGTTCGTATTCATGTTCAAGTTTGCCACCGTTTCACACATACATGCATGAATACATACATTTACATATAAATTCAACTTTACACATTACATATTTATACATACAGACGCACACAGACACAGACATTGACATTGACATAGACATATACAAACACGCACACACACACACACACGAACATATTTATGTACGTGGACATTTGCATGCCGTGTATATATATATATATGTATATATATATATATATATATATTATGTATGTATATATGTATGCAGATCCGAAAATCAATGTCCATATCCATATCCGTATCCATCCATCCATCTATGCATCCATGCATGCAAACTCTCTCTCTCCCTCTCTCCCTCTCTCCCTCTCTCTCTGTATATATATATAAGTTACAAAAATGCAGGGGTGGGGGAATGACTACCTACCCATATATATATATGAACATATGTATGTATATATAATATATATATAATACATGAACATACACACAAGTGTACATACATACATGTGTATAGACATATAGATATACCCATGCGCACGTACATTTCGGCTGCGACCGCATGCCAGGCCTACGAATGCGCACGCTTACAGCCACAGCCAGGCGAGGAATGGATCGGCCACTAGGGACCCAAAACGGACATAAGCATAATATAGGGGCCTAATAATTACCAATGCTATTTTGGGGGGTTCCTTTTTGTACTTCTAGTATAATGGGCTCCGAAACCCTATTCCTAACTATGAAGGCCCTCAAATTACGCATTGTATAGGGAGATCCATACCTGATTGGGCTTTATTTCAAGGGGGTTGGGGCCCTAAGTGATGGCATGTGTTTTTGGCCTTTTGCCGTCGAAGACTGGAACCTTACATATTCCTAGCTTGTAGGCGGCTTGCACCTTACATATTCGTAGCCTTCTAGGCGAGGCACTCCGGGAGCTCCCGAATTCATGGGCAGTTTAGGAGCTTTTGGTTGGGGTGTTCATGGATCAGTTATGGTATAGGGGCTTGTTGCCTGAGACAGGCCATCTCGGACAAGTTTATCCAAGAGCTGCTTGCATGAAGTTGAGTTGTCAGACTTGCGTTGGAGTCTCTATTGTGAGAGGGCTGAAGCTGATGGCATGCTGGTTTACAGTCAGATTTTTGGAGAAAGAGCGTTTGCGCTCGATTCCGTTGAATGCATTCGGGCTTTCATGTCCACCTGGCTTTGGCCAGCACCGGAACTCTGAGACCTCACCTTCTGACAACTCCTGCATACTGAAACTAGGATGGGTCTGTTGGCTTTGGTTCTAAAGCCTTCAAAAGCTTAGGTGAGGGCATCAAGGCCCAAACTGCCAAATAGCAACAGATACCAGCAGAAGCAATATCAGCAATCATAATATTTAATATTGCGTCGCGCATAGTATACAGTAGAACATATGGTATTAACGATAGCAATGAAGCCCGAAAGAAATTGCACAGAAAGCTACGAAGCAGTGAGGAAGAAGCCCCGGAACTCGACCTTGAAGCCAGTCTTAATGAAACCCTAAACCCTAAACCGTGGGAGCTTAGGCTCTTGGCGATCTATGCCCAGCGCACGGCTCACTGGAATCCGTCGGATCTCATCGAGGCAGCGGCTCCCCCAGCCAAAGCCACGGTTCAGGGTTTAGGGCTTAGAGGTTTAGGGTTTAAGGATTTAGGGGTTTAGCATTTAGGGTTTAGGGGTTTAGGGTTTAGATTGTGGACAAGTGTTCGTCCCGGCGGAGTCGCAGCAGGCCAGTTGCAAAAAGGGTTTAGGATTGGCGTTTAGGCTGTAGAGCTTGTCGGAATCCGTCAATACGGCCTGCGGCCGCGGCCTGGGCCCGTTACTTCGTCCGGAACGTGGCCCTTATTGGGAGAATTGCTATAGCTGAAAGTGTCGTAGAAGTATCTCGTTATCATCCTGATATAGCTCTACTACGATATACCCCAGAACCCAATCTTAATTGCTATGGCCTTTAATGCCGGACCGGGTAGGATTTGTAGCACAACTACTCCAACTTATGATGTCAAGGGTTGGAGTCTAGTCTAGTTGGCAATTGCATACTGCATATGACGCCATGTCGCTATGGCAGGCACGTTTCGTGAAACCGATTTTCCAGCAAAAGCCACGGCCACATGCAGATTGGGCCATGCACTAAGGTTGCTCCACCACTATATAGCAGTATTGGCCCTGCAGCATCGTGCAAGTGCAAATCTCTTGAAGACTGTCCTGGAGCAATCGAGCAGCGAGAATAGGAAGCCTAGATGGCCAACTCCGCTTTGGTGTTTGTTGGAGGACCTTAGCCCAGCTGGAGAACTGATGTTGTGCCTGAGCCGCAAAGGGGGTTGTCCATTTGAGAAGTGCGGCAAGTGCAGCAGAAAAGAACAAAAACACAAAACGCACCGCACCCACGTGAGCACGTCATATGTGTTTCTTTGGCAGCTTCTCTTGAATTTAATTCGGGGTGCAAAACAACATATACCTCAGTTGGGTACTGCGTGGGTCTACTCCACATGTTGGTGTACAGTTGTTCAGGAGTTTACTTTTGGGTTCTTGGCTGTTTTTTGGTACCTGCCACGTTGATGCTTCATGAGAGTCGTAGCGGTGAGAGTACTTCGCCCCCGTAATGGCACTGACAGCATGACCAGCCCCTCGTGAGTTTCAGCTACATCTCGACTACGGATGTGGTGATGCTGATAAATGTGATACTGAAGATGATATTGCTAAGTGAGTGGTGAGGTGCTGTTTTTAAGTTATCATGCATGGCCATAGCCTGGTGTTGCAGACATTCTCTGTGACCACTGTGACGAACACCTCCACAACCAATCGTAACTGATCGACGAAGACTTTTGCCCCCGCTAGTTTCACTGCCTGATGCTGCCGCCGTCATTTTCGGGAGAACAGGCTTTGTCTTTAATGGTGACCGCAGCTACTTTTCAGTTCGTCGTTCCACAGCAATCACGTGCACTGGTAATGTAAATACTTACTGGTTACTTCTGACGTTGGAGGTTGCTACTGACGCTTCTGCTTGATGTTGGATTGTTGCTGTCTCGTCGCTGTTGATACTCATGTTGGCCAGCCCGGCAGATTTGCAGGCTTTGAGGTTGTTGCTGGGCGTGGTGTCGTGCAGTCCCCTGTTATGTGAGCGCAAAACTGAAGCGCACATGCTAGTTTAGATCCAAAGAGATGTGGTGGTGTCATGCCAGACAAAGATGCACATCTACTAGCGGACACTGCGGAGTGTGAACTTCTGTAGCTGTTCTTGACGAACGACTAGCCTTCAGTTTTGGACCACTTGCTGCGATGGTGGCTATTTCGTCTTTGGCAAACGACTAGAATTGAGTTTTGGACCACTTGCTGCGATGGTGGCTATTTCAGTATCGGACTAGAAGTGTGAATACATAAAGCAGAATTCTCACATGGTTGTATAGTGCTCGTACTGTAGGGTAATTGATGGGGGCTGCCGGGTAACGTGGTTCGGTTTTGTCACCTCGATCAAAATAACACGATTCTGCCCTAAGGTTGCCGACTCGGTGTTGATGGCAACTACTTCCATACATGTTTTCACTGCACGCTGCCATTTGATGAGTTCCTGTTCCTTGAGCTAGATGTTCCAAACTTGTCTCAGTTGATGTATACATCTCTCACGCACAACAACGGAGCAAGGGTTTCTTTTACCTGAGGTGTGCCCCGTCAGACTAGGTTTTTTTGGGGTGAGGAGAGGCAGTACACCGGTAAGGAGCATGATGGTCGCCGCCTAGGCATGACGTTCAGTTCCAGCTCTGTGAGTTCGACAAGTATGAGCGGGCAAGACTTGAGCAGGGCCGCGTGCGGAGGTATCTCCTTGCCGGCAGCTCTGACTCATTGGGGCCTGATTTCTTGAGCTCCTAGGTCCTATGTCAGGAAGTCTCCAGAGCTGCCGACAGCATGGGGGGCCACGCCTTTGTGTTTCGAAGCTGAAAAGCTCGGCGAGGGCGGCACGAAGCCGCCCTGTTGTTAAATCTCAAGGCTAGCCGCTTTGTTGGATCCCTGGCCTTGGCCCAAGGCAGCTGCTTGGTAAGGGCAGCATGAGACCTTTAAGGGAGCCAGGGGCCAGCTTCCAGGGGGTTGAAAGTTTCTGTGTATGCCAGATGCTTGGAGCCGCGCGTCTGGTAGAGGGGCAGACATCTCCCCAGCAGGGTAGGCCGCAGTCTGCAGTCTTCGCCTTCAAAAGCTTTCTGCGACTCGTGAAAGTGTGCTTGGCATCCGAACATGTTGTTTGTCTACCTACTCTCTGAAACTTGCTGTGTGTACAACAGGTTTTCACGAGTCTTCGTCCCGCCCGGCCAAGTCTTCACCCATGAGCAGCACTGCGGAGGCGAATGACTCGCAACACGTGGCTTGCGACCCTTGCCGCTAGTACACGTACCATGAGGCTATCCAAGACCGTCTGCGCTCGAGCTGTATGAAAACAGGCAGTGCGTCTTGCCCAGGGATGTCGTTTTGCTGAATTGCTGGCTACAAACCCGAGCGAACCTTACCGGCATCCTTCAGGCCTCCCCAAGTGCACCAACATCTGCGGTCAGTTTTCACTTCCCATCCCGCAGACGAGTTCCCCAAAGAGAGATGCAGAAGACAAGCAGCGACTTCTGTTTGCCAGGAATGCGGCCGCCCGGCAGCAGCATCTCTGAGCAACATTGGTCTCACTGACCCGTCGATCCAATTGCAAAGGCACATCTTGAAAGTATCAATAATTAACTACTCGCTTGTTCCAGCATACGGAACCCTGTAGCACAGCTCGATGCATTCGGGGATGCCCACCCCTGCATCTGAACGCTTCAGGTCAGTTCATGGCTCTGTTGTGTAGTACTGCATGGTAGCGAGCCTTCGGACTGCGTTGCAAGAAAAGGCGCTGCGTGCATGAAAGAGCGACAAAGGTCACCGGTCCTGTCAGAGGCCGCTGGCAGTTTTCTTCCGGGCAGTACTTCATTCAAGTAGGGTCCCGAATGCGAATCAGTACTCACTGCAAGCAGCATCGCGGCAATCTGCAAGTGCTGCAATTAGGAAAGGTTACAAGGCCCCAGCCCAAGAGGAGTGATCTACATCGGACTGGTCCGACCGGTCACAAACATTGCCCCGAACACTGAACACTCCTCAATCCGGTGCGCCAGCACCCTTAGCTTGGGAGACTCATTTTATGTGAGGTACGACATCCCTGAAATCCTGCGCACGCCGCTCACCACGCTTTACCTGAAAGCAAAGGCTGGGTAAATCATGCCCAGAGGTTTTTCCTGCCACCTTCTGCCGGGCCTAGCGAGGATTACCAAAAAGGCTGAGGTACCTAATTTAGGTGTGGTTGTTGCAGGTTTGGCTAGCTATATATATATATATAATATAATATATATAATANATATATATATATATATATATATATATTATATTCTATATATTGAAAATACACTATGCTTTACCACATTATGATATACGATACCTTTCTATCCATATTGTGCACAATACACATATATACACATATACATGTCTATATGTATATGTGTATATGTATATGTATATGGTAACCACCCATGAACTACCGACCCTCGTTTTGTAGCGTAAATACCGTGTCAAACCAGCTATTCCGGCAGGTCCGTGTCTAGAGTCTGGAGCCAGCCATGCATTGGTAATATAGGGGTCGGACCAATTTGTAATAATCCCAATACACACATATGTACATACATATATACATATATTTTTAAAATTACTTTTGGATATATATTCAAAACTCAGAGTTTCTGAAGCCCTGAACCTTGTGCCCGATCACTCCTGAACCGTCCCACCCCGTTCCTTTGCGGTGACAGGGCATTGCGGATGGGATGGGCAAGGCTGGGTTAAGGCTTTTGGTTTTCTGTTAGGGTTTTGGGTTTCCGGTTTAGGCCCTTGGGTTCTTTTTTGGGATTCAGAAGCCTCAAAAATTGCCGATGCTATTCCTTGGGGAATCCTCACCACAATTACACCACACTGTAAACATAACCCAACATCCTATTCTAGGCGTCGGAATTAAGTCCAGTAGAAATGTTCCTCAGGTGTCGTAATTAAGCATCATAGCAATGTTCCTGTAGTGTTTTCTGAAACCTTACTATAATATGCACCAACACTTGTTTCTACTGAAACACGTCCCGTATATTGACCCTCTATGCTGCTAGACTCCTAGACCCTCTGATGCAGCGGCAGAAAACGAGAGAGAGACCCTCTATGACAGCGGAGCTGTCAGGTAGCCCCAGCGTGCAATACTTTTTTCAACTACCCACCACTAGTGCAACCAACTACTCTTGTCGAAAAGGCGACCTGGTGCAGTTACTGATGTTTCTAGTAGTATAACTATGCTCGTATTAACTCTGTTGCAGTCAGACAAATAACCTAATACTTCCTTCCAGTTTTATTTCGATGCGTACTGTAACCACTGCCCGAAATGTCCGCGAAGCAGATTGCTGGAATCCGATCATGGTGACGACGAGCCGGATCAACTCTAGATGCCGAAAGCTGGCTAATGTGCCAGATATTCCAGCAGCAGGGGCAGTATTCGCAGTGAGAAAAGCCTACTCACATTGTAGTAATCACACTGACCGACAACGGGGGATCCCGTGCTTTTTGTAACCAGGGAGGCCCCCAAAGCATGAGTCTGCTTCTCTGGGGCCTAAGGCCTTCTTGGGGTTGTAGAGGGTCCCTCTATTATAATAAGGAACCCCCAAAATAGTATAGATTAGTATTTAGGCTCCGATAGCAAAAAGGGGTCCCTCTTAGATTGGGCAACTGAGCTCATGAGCTGCTACGTCAGATCGTCGAGGGCAACAAGGCCCTCGCAGAGCAGCTGTGTCTGGGCAGCGGCACCCCAGGCGGAGTTGCTCCTCATGTCCGTGAGAGCTGTGATAGTGTTCAGGGCTTTTCCTGGCGAATTTCTCAACCAAGGTCTGCACAGGCAAGGCCCAACAAACCTTCACGCCTGACTGTCGGTCGACCCTCAGACATTGCAAGGCGAACTTCTTGCCGAGCTGCTTGCACCTCCGGGCGAAGAGGCACTCATTTTGGACATGTTTGTGGATGCGCCAGCATCGCCTCACGATGTCTCACGCCGCTTAACTTGCGGTGACTTGCGTATAGTGCACATGCATACCTGGAGCGGCTATGCAGACAAAACTCGTACAAGCAAACATATACTCATGTACACATGCGCGCATGCATAATGTCCCGGTCATTATAATAAACCCCCCCCCCCCCCGAAGTTGTTTTGCGCGGGGGTCTCTTGGGGCAGGGTCTGGGGCCAGGGTGGCAATAATAAACCTCTGGCCGTGTCCGGGGATTGTACTATCAGTAGTACTAGTAGTACCAGTAGTAATAGTAGTAGTAGTAGTAGTAGCAGTAGTAGTGGTAGTGGTAGTGGTACTGTAGTAGTAGTAGTAGTAGTAGTAGTAGTAGTAATTAGTAGCTAGTAGTAGTAGTAGTAGTAGTAGTAGTAGTAGTAATAGTAGTAGTAGTAGTAGCGAAATGGCTCCGTTTATATAGAATTGGAATAAGGAACCGGCCTGAAGTTTAGCTGCTGCAGTTCCTGGAATCCGGAGTCCCTGGCTTCTTGCCAAAGCCTGCAGCTCTGGAATACNCTGCTGCAGTTCCTGGAATCCGGAGTCCCTGGCTTCTTGCCAAAGCCTGCAGCTCTGGAATACCAGAGCCTGCGGCTTCTTGTCCAAAGCCACTGGCTTCATAGCTTTCCCAAAAGCAAGGCTTCTCATCGGGAGCCCCTCCCCCGGAGGAGTTTATTATTGTCACCCCCTTTATTATTGTCAAAAGCAGGGCTCCAAAGGGTTACCCTTGCCGGCTTTGCGAAATGGCTCCGTTTATATAGAATTGGAATAAGGAACCGGCCTGAAGTTTAGCTGCTGCAGTTCCTGAAATCCGGAGTCCTGGCTTCTTGCCAAAGCCTGCAGCTCTGGAATACCAGAGCCTGTGGCTTCTTGTCCAAAGCCACTGGCTTCATAGCTTTCCCAAAAGCAAGGCTTCTCATCGGGAGCCCCTCCCCCGNTGGCTTCTTGCCAAAGCCTGCAGCTCTGGAATACCAGAGCCTGTGGCTTCTTGTCCAAAGCCACTGGCTTCATAGCTTTCCCAAAAGCAAGGCTTCTCATCGGGAGCCCCTCCCCCGGAGGAGTTTATTATTGTCACCCCCTTTATTATTGTCAAAAGCAAGGCTCCAAAGGGTTACCCTTGCCGGCTTTGCGAAATGGCTCCGTTTATATAGAATTGGAATAAGGAACCGGCCTGAAGTTTAGCTGCTGCAGTTCCTGGAATCCGGAGTCCCTGGCTTCTTGCCAAAGCCTGCAGCTCTGGAATACCAGAGCCTGCGGCTTCTTGTCCAAAGCCACTGGCTTCATAGCTTTCCCAAAAGCAAAGCTTCTCATCGGGAGCCCTTCCCCCGGATGAGTTTATTATTTTCACCCCCTTTATTATTGTCAAAAGCAGGGCTCCAAAGGGTTACCCTTGCCGGCTTTGCGAAATGGCTCCGTTTATATAGAATTGGAATAAGGAACCGGCCTGAAGTTTAGCTGCTGCANTGCCGGCTTTGCGAAATGGCTCCGTTTATATAGAATTGGAATAAGGAACCGGCCTGAAGTTTAGCTGCTGCAGTTCCTGGAATCCGGAGTCCCTGGCTTCTTGCCAAAGCCTGCAGCTCCGGAATACCAGAGCCTGTGGCTTCTTGTCCAAAGCCACTGGCTTCATAGCTTTCCCAAAAGCAAAGCTTCTCATCGGGAGCCCCTCCCCTGCGTTTATATAGTTTCGTAATCAGGGACCGGCTCGTGTCTGCCGAACTGCACTCTGCTTTCTGGGTTCAGGGTCCTCTTAGTTTCAGCTTTTGCTAGCTACTTAGCTTGGAGTCTAGTTTTTTTTGGGATTTCGGGCCCGGAATATTTTAATTGTCACCCCCTTTATTATTGTCACCCCCCCCTCTAACATAAAGAATCTGGGCAAACTGGCTACGCAACTAAAACTCCTCTTGCGCCCGGAAAGTCCGGCCCGGGGAGTATTTTAATTGTCACCCCCTTTTAATAAAATGACCGCAACATTAATACAGTTGCGCCTCGCTGCCCATACTCATACATGTATGGCAAGCACATATACAAGTAATTCTACATACATGTATAACACACAGACAGAGTCACAGACAGAGCGGCCGACCGACAGACTGACGGACGGACCCCTCCGATCAAGTACTTACTCATGTGCGCTGGCATACATACGTTTTCACGTGGGCACAGACCGTCAGACAGTCAAAAAGACGGACGGACGGACAGACCCACAGACAGACGCGAAAATAACGTCACAGGCAGAGATTGACCGAGACGGACAAAAGGATAGCCCGGCAGGCAGGCAAGCAGACAGACAGATTGACGTATCTGCATCCATTCACCTAGCCCTAGCCACGGGTTCCCTGATCCATTCATACGTTTGTCCACCAGTACGTACTATGTAGATGTACACTTTCACAGACATGCTGCCGATGAAGGCAGTGGTATGTATGCATGTACTTTTCTTCAATCTGAGCATTGCGCAAGGGGTCCAGTTCTCGGGGTTAGGGTAAATTCCTCCCTCAGGCCTGAGTTGCTGAAAGTTCACGGTTCCCCCAAAAGAGATATGTGACTGATGCTTAACATTTACCTGTTCCTTTCCATGTTGGATGCCCCCCGAGGCTGAGTAGGGCTTTGGTACATAACGTTGTACTGTAAATACATCAGGGATTGTAATGGTGCGAATTGACTAAGCGTTTAGGCTCCTACAATAATTTCTGTGACGGAACCACCAAACCCCGAACCAGCGATACCGTGGCAGGCTATCAATGCCGCTGTGCACAAGCTTGCCCAACTGGCTGCCCTGGCCTTATGTGACATTCCTGGTTCTCCGTGGGTAATTCGAAGCGAGGTTGGAAATCCTTTGCCAGTTGTTTGAATTTAAGTTCAGTGGCTCAGGTACTGAAGCTGGATACATGTCCAGCCGTAGCTGTGTCATGACTCATGTGATTCGTATATCCAGGCGTCGGGTTGGAATTCCCTTGCCAAGGAAGCACATTTCCAACCCCAGTGTGGGACGCCATGCGCAAGCAGGCTCCAAGACGTTAGTCAAGGGTTGCAGAAGTCTTGGGTCTCCAGCCTAAAACCAGGCACGAAATAACAGCATAGCATGCAACATGACAACTTTCTTGCCGAGAGAGCGAGAGAGAGAGAGAGACAGAGACAGAGACAGAGACAGAGACAGAGACAGAGGGGGCAACGGGGTCTCCCCCTTGACTTGTCCCCAGCCCTGGCGAAAGAGAGAGAGCGAGAGACAGAGAGAGATAAGGCACAGCCACTAACCCAGTGCGTGCTAGCGCGCGGAGGGGTGGTAACCGCCGTCCCTCTTGGCTGTGTGGAAGAAGAGACATAAGGAGATAGAGAGAGCGACGTGAATTGATCCATCCTCCACAGAAGCAACGCCTGGGATGATTGCGTTTATATGCTCTGGCTTGTTTAGCTATGACACAACCACACCGCAGTAATACATGTGTTTGTGTGTATTTTCGTACATATATATATATATACACATAGAGAGAAATAGGCTAATTTCTGTTTGTGCGGGGGGAGCCCCTCGAGCTGCAGAAAGAAAGCAGGATCTCTGTTCGCATCAACATCTGCAAACGAGTTTGGGCACTTCGAAACCTAGCAACTCCTGCAGACTCCTGCGTAGAGGGACCCTAATATAGCACCCTAAATAATAGGATCCTTATTATAAGGACCCCAAAATAAGATACCGCCAGAAGTTATCATGAGCTGGCAGGGAACCCAAACCCCCTCTTAGATCGTACGTAAACCCTGGAACCCTACCCCCTTAGCCTCGAGTCCGGAGCCCAACACCCTCAGCCTTCGAGCTCGTTGCCTCCCCACTCTGAGGTCTTGACGGAAGAGTCACCTGATGCCAAGGCTCTGAGAGCCTGCAGTAGTCCGCGGGAGGTCTTGTTCTTGTCTAAAGTTCTACAAGCAGACTCGTCGTTTGCTGGTGCATGGTGGTCTTTCTTCGGTCTTCAAAGGCGAGTGAGCGGAACCGAAGTGATTTGGAACACCTGAATACTTTCTTTGCTGTCATCGCCAAGGTTTTCTGGGCCTGCCAATTAAACTTCCCAAAGTTATCAAGCTTTCAAAAGCGATGTGGGCGTTCAATGGTGTCGTTGCTGGTGGCACGGCATGCCAGCCTCGTATGTACTTGGGCGTCTTGCGCGAGTCTTCGCCGTGTTGTCTTTGTAGGTCTGTATCGTGCATCTACTGTTCCGAGCTCCTGGTGTTTTGCCTCAGAAGGATGAGTTCTTCTCTCGTGCGACCGTCCTACCTTGCGCATGATGGCTTATTATAGTATTGGTCCATGTGACAGTTGGGAGTTTGAGTCACATACCCAGAACACTAAATTCTCACCTCAACTACCCCGAGGTGACGGTCTTGGGCCGCCTGGCACTTTACCTACCGTCACTTGACCAAAGAAGCACGGGGCCATGCAAAGGATCAACTTCTGCATGACTGGGTGGCAAGCCTTGTATTGTATAGTAAAGACACCCCATGATGACCGCAGCGGTCACGTTCGTCGTGGGCTTTCTTGGTGGTCATCCTTTCGTCCTGCAAGTCGCCGCACTGGTAACCCCACAGACATCTACAAGTCAAATCCTGAGGCATTAAACGAAGGCCGCAGAGGCGTAGACCCTCAGCCCCAAAGCCCCCGACAGCATCAAGAATGTGAGTTTGTTTGGGACCCTGAACCCTTTGTTTCAACATACATAGAGTTCTACAAGGAGAATTATATACACGGATGAATGTATGAATGCTTGCATGTACGTACGTATGTATGAATGTATGTATACATCTACTGATGTAGTGTAATGTATTGTACTGTAACTTATACAATGTAGTTTAAGGTAATGCAAGGTACTGTAATGTAATGTATTTCATGTATGTACGGTACGCATGGACACTCATATCTGCACCTTGATCTGCTCGAGTGCGAGTGCCAACAATCTTGATCTAAACGGGTTAATGCGTACGCTGGCAGCAATTTGCAAGTGTGTATCTATCAGGCACAGCGAGATGCAAAGCTTCTGGCCCAGAAGAAGAATTAAATTATTCAAATTAACAAGTCAGACAAGTCGCAAAGACAGCTAGGAATGCATGTCTGTGTGAGGCTGGATGTGCAGCTGTGCAGATTGGTCGCGGACTTGCCATCAAGCCAGATCTGCTGCCCAGTAGCCCTTCTGTGTCAGTGTTAGTGCCTGGTGATAGGTTCTTTGACGATCTCGGACACCAAGTTCTGGAATAATCATGCGGCTCCGAGAGACGTGCTGTTCAAGGGCCTGTCCCGTTTCGACGGAGATGTATTGCCACCAGCCGCAGTACAAGTGGAAGCCCGAACCATATTCTCAACATCTACAGCCAAAGCCCCTGCCGCAAGTCCTGAACTCTGGAAGAACCTGGAGAGGACTCGACATATCCGAAACATGCAGAGGCGCATGTTAAAGACTAGCCTGTGTACGTATCTCCCGTCACGAGGAAAAGTTCCACAACATCCGCCGCATGCCTGAACGATTCCCAGCTACAGGTACCCCCGCCCTAAACATAAAGAATCCCTAAGCTGAGCCTCTTCCACTTCCCCCGCTGCTCGACAAGCTGGGAAACTTTTAAGTTTCCCTTTATGGTTCCTATAGAGGTACCTAGTCACGAATCCTTTCAGAGCCCCAAAACCACAACCCAGTTAACAAGGTCTGGCTCGGATGCCTCCTCGGCTGCCCTGCAGAGGCAATTGTCCTGGCCGGAGCCCGAGGTTTAGGGCTTTCGGGTTTTGGGGCTTTAGGATTTTAGGGGTTCGGGGTTTTAGGAATTATAGGGCTTAGAACCTGAGAGAGATAAAAAAAAGTACTGTTGCGAAGCCGTTTCCAGTTCTTGACAACTTAGGCCAAAACAGAGCTCCGGATTTCCAAGACCCCTGAAAAAAATCAACCCATCCCCCTGAATAGGGATTCTAATCAATAGGGATCCGCATATGAAGCAGCTAAGGAACAGAGGGTTTACTAGCAAGAACTGACATGGGATCAGTGTATTGAGGCCCCTAGTCACCGGTCTACATGAGGGCTTTAACCCCTAATCCCCAAACCTTTAAACTCTACCTATAGTCTCCATTGTACTTGCTTTTTTGGGTTACCTTTTAGGATCCTTAATATAGAATTGGTTAAACCAAAAAACGGAACTACAATGGAGACTATAGGTACACCCTAATCACATGAGGGTTCGAGGCTCATTTTAATTTCCCGGCCCGGGGGTTGGTCTATGTGAGCAGTCGGCTCGGGGTTAGGGGTCTAGGGTTTAGGGTTTAAGGGAACCGCCCTGTCCAGCCACACACCTGCCAGAGTATCCTTATCGATTTGGCGGCATGGGACTAACTCAACGAAAAAGGTATCACCATTGTCTAGCATCTTCACTGTCATGGTTGGTCCAAGCGTCATCGTACTTTGACAGCGTTCTCATGCTCCTGGTAAAAGTTCCTTTGGTCCCTTGCTGCGACCCAAGGCGTCAGCCTGCAGTACGCCGTCGCCTTTCCTGAACCCCTCAAGGCGGGGGTGAGTTAGTGTTTAACTTTAGGGGTTTGGGTGCAGGTGTGACTGCAAAATGGCAGCAACAGAAACCTCCACAAGTTGGAAGTGTGCTAACGGATGATTTGTGCTGGTATGTAAACTTTAGGACAATGAGTTTGCAACAATGTGGTTGTTAGTGTATCCAAGTCCGAAGGTGTTGATAGGTTTGCAGGTATCCCAACCTCTGTTCCATTTTCTTTACGCGCGCATGTTTTGAGTGGCATACTTTGGTTTTGTGTTTTCGGCTCAACTCTTGAAACTTACGATGCTTGTGAGACTTTTCGCATGCTTGCTTCAATCCTATCCCATCTCGCACTCATCTCGCAGACCCTGGAAATGGTGCTAAAACGTTCTACTGTTTAAACATGCCAGGTGAACTTCCGTTTGAGAAGGTGTAGGTTTGTGGCCGACTTCAGCATGGGGTATTACATGGTATTACTTAACCGAGTTTGGCCTGTGCTTTTGATCGATACCGATGGTTCTGTTAATCTCAGAATGGCTCTCTCGCGTGCTAATCTACCAGCTAATCCTTTTGAAGAACCAGGATGGCCAGGAATGGATGCTCTAGGCTTTGGGATCAGAAGTCCAATGGGTTGCCACCGCATGTCAAGGAAGTTGATATTCACATCTCGTTGGTGCAATGTGATCCTCGAGCATTTTGAAACCTGGATCGTCGACGATTCCCCGGCGTGTATTTTGCAGTGAAGTTACAACTCGTTACTGCAAAGCCATCAGAAACGACGGTTAGAATCTTCACGTGGTAAGTACTCATTACAACATGAGCCGGAGTCTGATATACCCCGGAATTTTCGAACTACTCAACAGTCCTTTGTGTAGCAAATTCACAAGCAGAGTAGTATACTTGTGGCACTGTAGCCGTTATGCCGGTCTGCCTGTCGAAGCCGTTGCTGGGGTGACACCGCCGGCCCGTCAGCTTTGCATGCACTTGCTAGTAGCAATGCCAGGACGTTGAAGCAGAAGTGGCCGCTGATGAACAGATACCCCACAACTAATCAGGAGATTCCGATGCCCAGCGGCAATGCATCAGGAAATCCACGAAGAACGACCAGATGCACTGCCCCTCGGTGGAACCCGTGTGACACTGGAGTCATTCAAGGCTGCTTTGAACTGCCTCGAATGACTCCAGTGCCACACGGGTTCCACCGCGAGGCAGTGCCCCTCCTCTTGTCTGGAAAGGACAGAGAGGCATGTCTCTAGCTTCGTGACCTCTGCAAAAGGCGTTGTTATATCTACGGCGGCCCCCGGAGAGGCACAAAGGTTGGCAACAGTGGAAGCAGACCGAATAATGCAAAGAAAGTTGCCAAGGCAGTCAGAGTGCAGAACCTCTTTGTATGAGTTTTGACATGGCTGCTTTCAACCTGCCTCATCCGTTTACGACGATGCTTCCAGTGTCATGTCCTTATCTGCATGAGTGGCCGGGATATTGTAATCGCCCTTGGTTGCAGGGGAATCTTAAACTGCTAAGCTGCTAAACCTTAAACCTGGCATACATAGTTGTTTCACTCCGACCCGCGCACCAAGACACCTCGCCTGGCCTCCGAGTTGTGCGAGCGTAAACCCCAAACCTTGCATTACCAGAAAGCACAAAAAAGGCTAAGCCACGCCTAGAGCATGTGAAGTCTTTAACTCTCCTGAAAGGCTTGGATTCCAAGACCAGGATGACTTCACCATGCTGGGCTCTAAGAGATTGACAGCACATGTACACATGCACATGCGCAAGCATACAAGCGAGCGCACACGAATGCGTTTGCACGTGCGTGTCTGGCATTGCTGCGTTCCTGTTTATGTATGTAGATAGGTCTCTAGGTAGGTATCGGCGTGTCAGTGCAACGCCTGGCATCGTTGACAATGCCGATTAGTATGTGTACTCCTGGCAGAAAAGACTATTAAAGACTTTAGTCAGTTCATCGAAAAAATTCACATACATGCACCCGGGACTGCAGCGCACCCTGCAGATCACCGTAAAGGTAGGTGCTGTGCAGTGCAGCATTACATAGCTTGTTTGGTGTTGTGAGGATGAGGATGCGCCTTCATCGACAGCAGGCTGTTGCTAAAAGCTGGTTTACTCCGCCATGACACGCAATGTTTTCACCGTGCGTATGATGTATATGCATGCGACTGTGCATCGGGCGGTTCATTCGTATTCTCAAAGGACATGGCGGTTTATGGTTGGTGTTGCTCCACACTGAGGAAGTTACGGGAAACTGCAGAAGGCGCCGTGGTGCTAAGACCTAAGGAAAGATTCCGCAGCAAGCAGTCTCAGAAACCCAGAATGATTCTTCTGATTTCGAGCTGCGAGCTTTTTAGACGCCACTTCATTATGGAACGAGAATCTGCAGCCTTCGGCTTCGGGATTTCGGATCGCTGCTTCGGGATTTGTGCGGCATGCAGCAATGGCAGGTGGAGGAAAGGCTGCACGTGCGTTACATCACCGAAGCTCTCCCACCCTCGCCCTGCCCAGGTGCCCCAAACCCGAAACCCACCTGCTCTGTCCCGTATAGATTCCGTTTCACTTCTCAGGCCTCGAACCATATGCCTCGCCTGGAAGCCGCTCTTGCAGTAGGAGAACGGATGCCCTCAGCCCCAACAGCTTCAACTTCGAGACCCAAAGTCCGAATCTCTGCTTGTCAGCTTGGCGCTTCTTCGATGCTGGCCATGCTTCGGAGAGATTGGGAAAAGTGGGGGGGGAGGGCAAAGGAGCCTGCCCAGGAGGATGTTTCGTGCAATCCTGTTCTTTTCTGGCCAGTTTCTGTACGGACTCTTCAGTACCACTTGACCCCCGGCAAGACTGCGCACCTTCCCCCTTATTTCCCTCTGATTGTTCTTGGAAAGAGTAATGACAGCTTCCAGCAGATTCCCACCCTTTGGGACTCTTCGGGCCTTGGTAGGTATGCTCGGTTTTGGTGCAGGATGGACCCGATTCCAGCTAGATGCTGCCTTTCAGTGCCAAACCTGCACGTCCCACTGGAGCACCTGTGTCCCAAACATTCCCAAACACTAAACCCCTAAACCCTAAATTAAACACTTATCATGCACCCTAGTTTTTCGACTTATCATGGACCCTAACTTTTCGATCCTTGGACATGGTGTGGGCTTTCAGAACAGTGCCAGGAGCCAATCACCAGCCTGAGGCTGTTTTTCGCTTGGCTACGGAGGCAGAACGGGGGCGGTAGGGTTTGCGGAGATATTCTCAGGGTTTATCGTTGTCGGCTTGCCGACCGGAATCCACTTTGTCGGAGTTCGCAGTTCCAGCACGAGGCAAAGGACAAGTTTTCATATCCCAGGTCAGATGGAAGGAGTAATTGCAAGAAAAGTCCCCGGGCGCTCGTTCCTTAGATGCCCTGTCTTTTCATGAGCCAATAGTTGGGCTTGAAAGTCATCTGCGATGTTGATGAGAGAGTCGCGCATTGACTCGCCGATGTATCCGTGTGATGATTGCGGGCCAACAAGTACCTTACAACTCGCCCAGCCTTCCGTCTGTCCAGCGCCCCACTCAGCCTTCCTTTTCGTGGCGTCGGCAATGATGTTAGAGGTGCAGCAAACGCACCCTTAACATGACTGCAGCGCTACATGGTGGGCTCTTGAAAAGATCGTGTCGAGACGTTCTGATTTGCCACAGACCCGGCTCTGCTATTTGGAAGTTTTCTTCAAAGCTCGAGCTTAGTGTGCCGGCTTTCGTCGGGGTTTTGGTGAAGTGACATGACCGGCACGAGACATCAACCGCGTTGCAGGCTCAAGTTGACGCCTGCTCGGTCGAACACGGCAGCACGCTGGCCGCTTGACTCAGTGGTAGAGCTGGCTGCAGAAGCATTACATAGCACAGCCCTATAGACCAGGCTACATTCTCGCACGACAATGCACTCGCAAGTTGAGTCATCGAGCCTCTAATCCCGAGAATGTTCTGCATGCTTGTTTATCTAGTTCATAGTCCATAGTTTCAAAAAAGGCTACAACCAGGTGCAGGTCGGTCCCTGAGATGCGAAGTTCTCGGGTTTCCCCTTATCGTCACGTGGTCCACTTGCGAGATCAGCATATTACAGACATGTATGTTCAGACATGGATGTGTGTGTGTGAGCTTTCTGTGAAGAAAGATGTACCGAATATGTGTTGAGGTAACCGTGGGGGAGCAGCAAATTGGCGACAGCTGAACTGCGCTCTGAGGTACCGTGCCACCGCCATGCTGGAGAAGCCGGGAACTCTTTTGTTTGTTTGGTTCGGGCTTGACAGCTATGTGGGGTTCGAGACCGGATCTGTCACTGAGTGCAGTTGTGCGTCGGGCTTGAGTAGTTTCAGGAAACATACCTCGGCCGAATCTGTGATTTGTGCATCCGTGGATTCAGCTGTCATGTAGGAACCTAGCTATATATAGCTATAGAACAATCTGCTGGTGTGTCCGGGCGATCAAATGTTATGTTGCATGCAAGTATGCATGAATCTGCGCATGCGCAAGTACACAGCTACAGACGGACAGACATTCCGCCTTTCTTGAGCTTTGTGCCCTCGTTGGGTACTCGGTCCAAAAGTCAGCCGCTTGTGTGCAGGGACGCTGCGATCGACTCTTCCAAGATGCGTGGTCCTGACTTGAGGGGCTACGCTTGTGGGCGTCCGTATGATGATGGTGGTGATGATGACGATGACGATGATTACGATTATGATGTTGACGACGACGACGATGATGGTGATGATGATGATGACGATGATTGCGATTATGATGATGATGATGATGATGATGAGGTGGTGGTGGTGGTGCTGGTGCTGCTGCTGCTGCTGCTGCTTTTGATGTTTGATGTATGGTTGGCGGCGGTGGTGTTGTAGACTGAGTGGAAAGATATTCGCCATGCTGGCTGCTATGATCTTGCGCACATGTCCTTGACGTTCCATTCTGACCTGACCTTGCTGCTCGCCAACAGCCGCCCGCAACACATCAGCGCCATCTTAGACCTGAAAGTAAATGTTGCTGTGGTACCCTTTCTGATGATCTTTCATGCCCCGACAAGGACGGCGTTCGTGTCCTACATCGCTGACCTGACCATTCGCTGCCGTGATCTCTGCAGTGATGAGCCGGGTCACCCAAGCCCAGAGCTCTCAGCGGACTGTCTGCCGTTTTAAGGTTTGAGGATTTAGGTTGGGTTTCAGATTTCGGGGCTTGTGGGTTTGTATTCAGGAGTGAAAGAACAGTCAGTTCAGGGATATTGTGCAACCGTACAGAACTCGCAATGCAGCATCCAATCTTCGAACCTTGAAACTGGAACATCGCGCCTTGATGTGGCCGATCCTGCACTTGTTGTCTTGAAATATCTTCAGACTGTGCAAGGAGCAGCCTTGTCCTCATCACACCGTGCCGACATAAGACATCTAGGTTTAAATGCCGAAATTCTGGCCTGCCACCTGGAGCACAAAACCTCAAACAAAGACCACCCATCACTAGGATTAGAGACAGAAGCACGATTGTGAACCCCTGCCAAGCATTCTTTTCCAAGCACTGAACCGCTGAAGGCGTGACACAGATCTTGCCTGCCGTGTGCCGAATGCTCAGAGCTCGAAACTCGTTGAAGGGTGTTGCATGCAGGGAGCGCGCATCATGCCCAAATGCCCATACGGCCCATACTTCCTTATTTTGGGGATCCGGGCCGGAGCTCCTTCACTATACCCAAGCGGAGTCCGCAGTGTCTGGCTTGCTCACTCCTCGTGCATAGCGATAGCACTCCGCCGCAGGCGCAGCGATCTCTATGGCCTTGTGCAGCTGCTTCGGCGGCCGGACAAGAGTACTCGTCTCAGTAGGATGTTTATGCCTTTAGTCCTGGTGCCCCGAGGCTCCTCAAGTTCAGCGAAACATCATAGCTTCTGCGTGTCAACAAGCAGTCGCAAGCGTAAACAGTTTGAGTGCTCTGCTTCGTCATCGAATTTCATATCCTGAAAGACTAAAAGGCACATCCTTCTGTTGCAAATCCCCCTGTCAATACGGCATTTTGGCTCAAGCCATTGGGCTCTTGCCTGTAGCACGGGATCCGTAGGTACCTCAAGTCAGTACCCTCCTGGAACCTGAAATCAGCATCCCAGACTACAGTTCCTTCGGGGTTTTGTGGGTTTCCATCTTAGTTGTTTAGGGTTTAGGGTTTAGGGGAGCAAATCAACTCTTTGTTGCGAAGACATGAAAAGCTGGAGCCTTCAACCACGCAGCCCTTAATCCTCAAAGCCCAGATTCCTGCCAGGCGTGAGGCAAAAAAGATTCCTGAACCAAATCCCTAGAGCCTCGACTCGCAAATCATATCCTGTCCTAAAACTTAACATCCCAAACCAGAAGCCACAAAACCTCCAACTCGACTGGCCTCAAATGCGTGAGAAGCTGACGGCACATGAGTTACGCCACCAGGGCGTCTTTCGCTCTGCAACTGGCGTGGCTGTGCTGTCCGGTTGTGGCCGCGTGTGGTCTGCATCCGCAGATGCCTTCTGCGATGTGGAGGGAACCCAGGCAACGGAGCACGTGGATGTGTTCGTAAGCCATTCGTGGACGGCAGATCGATGGACCAAGCATCTGGCGATGTGTTTTTTTCTGAATTTCGGGCTGGCGGTGAAGGCCACGCTGGCAGCTGTGATGCTGTCTCAGTGCATCTTCCGCTATTTCCCCGAGGAGTCCATCTGCGTGTTGTTCTTACTGGTCTTGGATTTCCCCATCTTTGTCTTCTTCCTTGCCTTCTTCTTTGCCCAGCATCTGACTGGGGGGCGCTGGTGTCCGTCCCTCTGGGTTGATCGACTTTGCATTGACCAGCAGGACTTGGAAGCGAAACAACGGGGCATTGCCGCCGTCCCCATGATTGTGGCAAACTCGTCGCAGCTCCTCGTCTTGCACAGCGAAACTTACTTTCAACGCCTATGGTGCAACCTGGAGCTGTCGATCTTCGCAAAGGAGCATGGTGTCAAGAAGATGAATCTTGTGCCGTTGTGGCTGGCGCCGTGGCTGCTGAGCACCATGCTGTTGCTGTATTTGGAGGGGCGTCTGCTAGCAGTTATGTTGGCCCTGAACCCACAGATGGGAATTGCTGCGAGCGAAGCTGGCTTGAGCACGTCCATGAGTCCTCTTGCCTACGGTTTTCAGCATATGCTGAGCATCCTGGGGGCGGCTCCGTTCTATGCTGTGCTGTATCTTCCTCTGGTACCGGTGAGCCTGACGGCTTTTCAAGCAAAGCTTCACAGCCATGCTACGCTGCTGGGCGACATGGAGTCCTTCGACATTCGGGCGGGAAAATGCTCGGCGGAGCAGGACCGGGAGTCGATCGAACAACAGGTTGCCGAAGTCTTTGAAGGCCACGAGGGCACACGAAATGACGCCGAGGAAGAGACGACCAGCCTTGTGCCCTCAGGTGAAGCCAAGAATGTGCTGTCTCAAAGTCGCTGCCCGGATCACGAGCGGCATCTCGAGGCCTTTAACATCTTCGTGCGCGGACCACTCCGCGACGCGATCATCGAGGAGTGGGGTCTCGAGACACAACTTCCTTGGCACATCTGCCTGCTTGCCTGGCTGCCCACTTTGCTTTGCCTAGCCGGCGTGTCCTGGTCTTCCCTTGCCTTCTACGACAAGATGGGCTTCACTTCCCTGGGGCAGTACATCCTGGTGAGCGCCGTAGAGATTGGCCTCTGCTATCCCCTCTGCCTTCCGTTGGCCCATCCTTGTTGCCTACGCTGTTTGAGGAGTGCTCCCTGCTTCTCACAGCCCTGGCTGCGCAACACGGTGTCAGCGCTCGGCTGCATCGGCGTCTTAGTCTGGCTCGAAGCGGTGGCAGAAATCTTGACAGGCTCCCTGGAAAGCTTTGCCTTCACCGCGCACTGGGCTTTCCTGGCAATCTTTCTGCTCACCTTGTCCTTAACTCTGCTGGCCAGCTTCCACGTCTTCGTGCCAGCTGCGGAAGCATCTTCAGGTCGAGGGCTCCGACGAGGCTAAAGCGGCTAAAGGAAGCTTACCCCTAGAAAACTTAGGTGATCAGTATAGGGAATAAGGGAATACATTAAATCCGGGGCGGCAGAATTTCCTCCCGTCAGGGGCGGTTTGGGTCTGCTTTTGAAAAAGAGCTATTGGACTAGGACTTAGACTGCTTGAATCTAATGATGTGTAATTCGGATGCAGTGTCAGACCGCCGTTTTCTATTAACGCCATGTAGTTCAACTCATGTGATGTTTCACCCAGCCGACTTGCGAACCTCATCTGGCAGAGTCCGAGCGTGAGAGGGTAAACACTGAATCAAGTAAACCCTGAATCTTAAAGCCCCACCCCCCGAACCAAGAGACCTCACCTGGCGAGTCCGAGTAGGGACAGCGCAGAACCCGATATCAAGTCTGCGGAGACGGTTTTTCTTGTGGTAGGATGAACTGGCTTGCATACGAACTTATCCCCTACTATAGGGATAACTGTTTGCATTGGATTCCTTTCAGGGATCCTTGTAAAGGGGGTCTGCAAGGGTTTACTGTACGGGTACTGCTACCATAAGGCGGGTTTAGTATAGAAGCCTTCATTATCAGGTAAATCAAATTTTGAAGTACTCCACTTGGACTATAAGGAGATAGTGGTTGGGGTGTGTAGGGCTATACGGGCATATCATTACTATATTATATGCACCATGAACCCGTTGCGGCAGTGTCCGGTTGTGACGGCTCCGACATGAAAGAACCCTTATGCCAACCCGTATAGAAGCTCTTATGGAGATCCTTGAAGCGATCCCAGTTTTGGGAACCGTATTCCAACTATTCAGGCCTGCACATTATGAGCCTTGGACAAGCTTGGCAGGTCGTGAGCAGCAAAAGCAGCTGACGGACGACAGCTACGTGCTGAACTCGTCTGCCGTGTTGGTAGGGCTTTCAAGGGGCTTCGACATCGAGTTCGGGTTTCAGTTGCTACAGGTAGATGTGCCCTGAACCGGCTCGATGGTCCATGGTGCTTGTGGTGCTATTTCCTGCGGCAGGTGGCCTTCGATACCAATCGGACTACTTGGGGTTCGATTTCCGGGGTGGCTCCATGCGGATCAGCATTGACAGCAAGATCATATAGTTACAGGGGCCCTGAACATATCGGAGCACAACTTCGTAGTTTTCCTCAAGACGGTTCAACTATAACAATCCCCAAACCCGATTCCAAGCACAAAGGCCCCGACCTTAGGATTGTTATGAGCTCAACAGCCTGATCCAGCACTTTCCTTTGAGGTTTGATTTTGATGTTGTAGAAGTGTAATATAGGGGCCTGAATAAATTAGAATTGGGTTTTGGTGTATATTATACTAGAACCAAAATAGTATGGGTAATTATTTACGCCCCTATATTAACATGTTAGGCTTCGGCCGGCTCTCGAATTTTTGCAGTTGGGCAGGTGCCCCTAGTTTTAAAGGCTTCGGGCTCAGTGCTTGTTTCTCCTTCGGATAGCTCAATGTCTTGTTAACTGGCATCCGTCGGCGCTTGCAATTCTCCTGACTGCGGTATGTTGCGATCCAGTGTCACTTGCCGACCATCGAACACATCATGTAACGAAAGCCTTGTATATATGAACCATAACCTAGCTGACAGCACGTCAAGTCCCCCAATAGTGTTTGCGCCGCTGTCCGGCTCAAAAGCTTCGTCTACGTAGTCGGGGAGGGCTAGAAGCTTAAACTCTGAACCCCCGCGCAAAACCCCGTAGCTGGGAGTCGAACCCGTCAGCGGTACCCCTTGCTCCCCTACTTCACCCGAACTAGGACCTAGAACCGATGAGAGACTAGGGACACTGCGCAGGGGCTGAAAGACTCGCGTGATCGGAGATTTCGACTGCCGTGAAGCCGTGCACCCCAACCAGCAGGTGGCCCCAACAGGGGAAACTGGCCAGAGTTCCTACGAGACTTCCTCGACAACAGCTTTAGCTAGCTGTAGCCATGGCTTCCATATATTTGGGCTCCGTGCTGGGGGCTGTTGGGCACCTGGCGACTCTGGCATTCTTAGCGTGTGCCGTTTTTGCACGCATCACTGACCCAAGAGGCCAAACAACTTGTACGGTATATAGGTTAGTATTAATTTATGCCCATAGTTGGCATATCCAAATTATGTAGGTAAGTGAGATATCAGGGTGGAGGCCATGATTCGTTGGTTCTTCCATTGGATGAGGTTAAGGTCTCCTTCGTGAACTTCCTTCGAAGTTATTCGAGAAAACTGGATAATTGCCAGTTTAAAGATGACTAGGCCGACGGCTGTTTGTGGACCCTTAGGGGGTACGGGGAGGGGGTAGGGGGCCTTAATACCTACAATAAGGACTTAATAAGGCCTATTTAAGGAAGTATAGTGCCCTACCCCACTGCCCCATACCCCCCTAAGGGTCCGTATGATGTTAGTATTATGTCCATGCGCTCCTTCGGAACCTTCCGCTCGAATGACCTGTGTCCTGTGGAGTACCGTACCGTTTGTTCTCTCCTTCTGTGTCTGGTGTAGATATCATGTTCGCGCCAGCAAGCTCCCTACCAAACAATTCCTCCCAGCAATCCCAAAGAACGCACGATTGCTATCGGCTAATGCTGATGGGATGCTATTCCTCGCGGACCCCTACAGTAATCTTGCCTAATGTCCGCACCCGAATGACTGTTGTAAGCTTCCCTTGCTGAAATCACGGTCTTGGCCTATGCCAGTCTTTTACCACGGCCTCGAAATGGGGCTTAAGGGCCTCGACCCCAACTCTAACTCTCTCTCTCTCTCTATATATATGTATATATAAGCATATATACAAGTATATATATATATATATATACCCCAGAATCCAAAATCCTCAGCCCGCAACCCAAACCCCACTAGCAAGCCCGAGCTCATGAATCCGTGCCTGCCAAGTGCGAGTGTGCGAGTCGAAACCCTACCAGCTCAGGCGAACTTTGGCCAGCTTTCGGAAATTGGGATTTCTCGAGCCCTGCATAGGGAGCCGCGGCGCAGATGAGAGAGGGGGTTTATGCAGGGAAGACTTTCGTCTCTGAGAGGGCCGCATGTTATTGTGCAGTCCATCATATTCACCGACGCGTTTCGAGCACAGTTTGGGGTCCTTTATGACCGTTGGGTGTGTGTTGGTCTGAGGCACCAGGAAAGGGCCGCCCGGGTAGGATCGCAGAGGTGTGCAAGTTTGCTCAACAGTTAGAATGTGGAGAGAGATGCTGGCACGCTGTTTGAATAGTCAGCCAGCATTTGGGAACAGCTGTACACTGTACAGTACAGGTAATCGAGAGACATGAATAGTCAATAGTTTGTCAATATTTGTCATATATGTACATATGTATGTGTATATATATATATATATGCATGCAGCATGAACTCCCCATAAACAGACCTAGGCCCAGTCAAAGTATTTAAACCTCTACAGTCATCTGCATAAACAAGCAACCCTCTGTAATTAAACATATCTCTGGGGCTTTGACAGCAGCTACGGCCTTGAGCCCTCGACGGATGCCATAGCACAGGAGAACATGAACATCGCAAAGGCGGCCCTGCAGCAGGTCCGATGCTATATCTTGCAAGACCTACGTGCAAGTTTAGCTTATTCAGTTGTGAGCTTCCGTTTCAGGATGCGCCGAGCTTGCTCACAGAGATATAGCATTACAGTTCCAGCGAGGTTCCTTTCTGCAACGACAAGCCTAGAAGTTGCCAGACCGAGGGCATCTGATCTGGATAGCCAATGAGTCCAGTCAGCCTGAGCACCCTGGGAGAAGGACTCCTTGGCATTGCGACTAGATCTCCTCGGCGCTTTGAAGGAGGACCTGCTGAAAAGGTATACATCCCTGAGACTACAGATTTGTTTGGGGTTTCTTGGCCGTTTCTTGGCCAACAAGTTTAAGGGCTGTGGGGTTGAGAGTCTGAGGTTTTTGAGAGGACTCTTTGCGACGACTGGCAGACATTACCCCTCCGGAGTCCATGGCAACCGCCACCTGAGTAAACGTCCCGTACAGGCTATATCATACTGAGTATACCCCAGACCCACGATGCTGAACCGCCAGGACATCCGTGATCACTACGCCAACCATACAGGGCAGGTTGACACACTGCGGCTTTGCTCAACATAGGCATCAACTGTCGTTGTAACGCAATAACAGATGCGAAGGTTCGTCGTGCCAAAATCCACACCAAACAGCTAATTTTGTGGGATCCAGGGATTCGTCCTGCAGTGTCGGTGGTTTGCTTCCGACTCTGGGGAGCAGTCCGTCCCTGTGGTCGGGCAGCCCGACGATAGGCGGTGGAACCAGAACAAAGCCAAGGCTGGCGAGGAACGACCCCATAAAGCCCATACGAAGCCTTGACGTAGGCAGTTCCAAAGCCTAAAACCACTGCTGGTCGCTCTGTCGGAAAATCCACGTTGCGCCGGAGTGAGGTTGATCATCACCACTTTGCTGTTCACCTTCGGCCTCGCCACCCTTCAGCTTCTTTGGCTTCCGTTAACCTGTGTTGCTTTGTGGGTTCTTCTGCTCCTTGTAACTTAGATAGGACTGCCTTCGTCTTTTCCCGCAGAAAAGAGAGGGAGATGGATAGAAAGAGAGAGAGAGAGAGAGAGAGAGACGGGCCGACATCGCAGCCAACTCGAGGAAAAAGGAGTGTCGGAGGGTAGCCTCGCCTGGCGCACGTAGCACCATGCAGCCCTTCAACAGACCTGCGTTCCCTACAATGGTTCGAAAGAAAGAGAAAAAAAGCAGACAGTCAGGGCCAGAGTCGAGCTCAACTTAGCAGGGCCAGGGCTACTAATCAGGACGTTTCACATTTCACATTCCTGCAGGGTGACACGAAGACCAAAGGAATTTTAGCTGATCTGTGTGGCTGGACCGGGGTCGGAAAGATAGGTAGGTTGTGTTAGGGACCACAAGCCTATGAGACAAGGCTTCGGAGACGGACTGCTGGGAAATGGCCGTTGCTTTGATTTGAGGAACAAGCCGACTCCTTCTGGCTCTTACGCTTCTTTGCGGTGCTTAAGCGGGATCTCTGAGGGCTGTTAATTTTTGTCTGTGCGTGCAACGGCGAAAGACAGAAAAAGAGAGAGATATAAGCCCAACAGGTTCTGGAAGCTCTCGGTCGCAGGATGTGAGGTTTTGACAAACTCATCTCTAGAGGGCACGGCCGAGTGTCCAAAACAGTTCTGGTTTAAGAGGAAGGGTGCCGCAGCTTGGATGCGGTGATGCGGCTGCCTCGCCGGCCAGGTTCTCAGATCCTTTCGTGCTGAAAACGGAGGCGGAGTGCCCTGCCGCTTGTTCGCAAGCAGTGTCCTCATGCATTCCAACACAGAATCACAACAAGATGTGACTTTATAGCAGCAGACATCGGAGTCGGAGTCGTCGTCATCGTCGTCGTCGTAGTCGCAGTCGCAGTCGCAGAAGGAGTAGTAGCAGGGTTGCCGCAGTAGTGGTAGTAGTAGTCTTCGAAGTCGTAGTCGTACTAGTACTAGTAGTAGTAGTAGTAGTAGTAGTAGTAGTAGTAGTAATTAGTAGAAGAAGAAGTAGTAGGAGTACTGGGAGTACTACGAGTACTCGGAGCACGCCGGGGTACTCGGAGTACTAGGACTACTAGGAGTACTAGGATGAAGAGTAGTAGGATCAGCCGCAGTAGCAGTAGCAGTAGGAGTCGTCGTCGTAGCCGTAGCAGTATGTAGTGGTAGCGGTAGCGGCAGCGGCAGCGGTAGCGGTAGGGGTAGGTGCAGGGACAGGGGCAGGGGTAGGGGTAGGGGTAGGGGTAGGGGGTAGGGTAGGGTAAGGGTAGGGGCAGGGGGGCGGGGGGGCGGGGGCAGGGATAGTGGTCGTGGTCGTCAGTAGCAAAGTTGCAGGAGTCGTAGATGCAGTTAGCAGTCCCTCGAGCCCTCCGGACCAGTCGCCCTTTCTAAGGACTGCTTGGAGGTTCGCAACCCGTGGCTGTGTTATGCGACTCGCCGAATACTTATAAACACTCCGAAAGACGCCACTGTGCATTCAGACAGTCTTTCGTTGAGCCTGTACCTTCTTGACGCCCTTATCGACCAGAAGAGGTGCATTCTGCCAAAGGACACCCCCTTACGCTTCTGAACATCTCGAACAACAGACGAAGCTTCTGATTTTGCTTCTGCGATCCTCCCGGGGCAGAAGTCACTCTTACGCCTAATGAGCCTAAACCCTAAACCCTCATAGTCATAGTGTTTATAGGATTTATATAGGAGACGTAGCTCGTAGCCTGAAAGATCAGACGGTGCGCCCGCGCCTTGAATGAGAGTATAGGTGTGTTTAGCCCGAAGTGCCAAACCCACCTAACTGTTACGAGCAGCAAGCCGCAAAACGCCTCATGACGAGCCGCATAGTGATTGGAAGCAACTGTATGTTTCGAGCTTTCAGAATAATGTAGGCCTGATTAAGAAACCCTGGGCCTATACCCCCCAAATAGTAGGATGCACATAAGAAACTCAATAAAAGCCCAAGGTTTCTTAATCAGGTTCCTACATTACTAATCAAAATCAAGCATAGCCGGCTCAAAGTCCCTTTTGAAGCCCCTTGTGGCCTCGGAAATATCTTCGCTTAGTTGTTGGGTAAGGGGTGGAGCAACACACGCCAGGACAGTGATAGACCCAGATAAAGCATCTTCCCGTTCACATCACAATTATGTCAGTTCAATCGCGCATTCTTCTTCGACTTCCATGCCGGATAAGAGAAGGTCTGGGTTGCATAGGCTTTTGTGCGAAATGACAGGGTAAAAACTGTGGTAGCAGGCACAGTTGTAGAGTTATAGCGTCTAGTTGCCGACCGCAACAGGTGTGGATTACCTTGGTGGCTTCCGTCTTGATCTTCCCCTTCTGGAGCCTCGTGCCTTGCTAAAATGTCTTTGGTCTGGAGCCGGGTTGTAGGTTGGGCATGGGGCTCTCGTCTTGCATCCGACACTCCCTTTTGAAGTTGCTTCTATAGGGGAGAGCCCATGGAAGTTGCACTGACTGCTCCAGACCGCTCCAGACCGCAGAGTATCTTCTCGCTGCCGCAACATCGGAGCAGGCATTGTAGAGACTTCGGCTGGCCTCCTGCCAGTCTTACCAAAGGTGCAAACAGCTTCTTCAGCATTGCTGAGGTCATGGCCTTATGGTGCAAATTCCAGCTGGACAGGCCTCCTGCGAAGCACCAATACCTCAATGACCCTTGAGGGTTTTAGGGGCTGTAAAGTTTGCACCTCCCATGATATCGTGCCAGCTGTGATTTCATTCAGAAAGGGGCATTGGAGTTTGGGCTTCAGGTCTTAGAGCTTATAGGGTTGTGAGGCCAACTGTCACAGCTTGACAGCCTTACTGACATTCATGCAGGCTTTCAGAATCAAATCGCGAGCATGTGCACATTGCATCCATTATGTATGCGGATGCAACCGGAAGAGAAACACCAAAGCTCAGAATTGCATTACCAACATCCGGAGCTGCGGGTCCTTAATGTACTTCCCTTGGGAGTAGTCCTGGTCAGTTGTATGCCTTGCCGTGTATCACAGCTACTACCGATTCAAAGCCGGTCTGATCTTTGCTAAAATTTTCGGCACAAGAACGAGAGGACGACACAAGCACCGTGAGTGTTGGCACGACTGCACTGTTGCTGTCGCGATGCCATGGCAAAAGGTAGGCCCCGAACGAAAGCAAGCATTTCTTGACCTACATGCAATATCTTGGCCTCGTTCGCAGATGGCTCGGGAGCGTGTCCAAGAAGAACCTCGGCATACAATTCTGCGCATTTTTTCAAGCCGAAGAGAACTTGTTTCTGTCGGAGCTTTCATTATGCAGCCGACAGTCTTCTGAAAGATTTCTCATACCATGCAGTGGTAGTTGTCATCGTCGTATTCATCGTCTTCGTCGTCGTAGTAACAGTAGTGAAAGTGGTAGTGAGTGGTACGGTGGTATTCATCGTCGTCGCCGTCGTAGTAGTAAAGTAGTAATAGCAGCTGTTGTAGTAGAAGCAGCGCAGTGGCAGTAGCTAGAAGTAGACGTGGTGGCGGTATGTTGCGCTGGACATAGGCGTCGTCACCTCCTCAAAGTTGTTTAATCTTCACAACGCCACATTTGCCAAGATTGCAAACGTCTGGGCAGACTGTGTTTCGTTTTCTCCTTGTGTGCTGTGCGCGTGTGTGTGTGTGTGTGTCCCTCTGTCTCTCCCCTTCCTTGTGCCACTTCCCCTCCCCGTACAAATCTCTCGCTCTCTCTCTTTCTGTCTCTGTCTCTGACGGCATGTGTTTCTTTACGGCTTTCTATTGTCGCACGTCCACATGATGAGTTCTATCTGTAGCCAGACAGCAGACATCTCGGCTGAGGCTCAACGTGGAGCTGCGTTGGGCCGTGCGTGCCTCTCGGCCTGGACGGAGCCGTTCGACACGTTGAGCGAATTTCAGCGCTAGCAAATTCGAACCAGCAAGCAAGGATACAACATGCTTGTTGGTAGCCACATGATGCAAATGATCGTTAATATTAGTACTAGCAAATAACGATAGAACACCCTTGCAAATTGGTAGTAAGCATATCATAACCTGATAAGCAACCATGGGAAGCCCAGAAAAGCAGATGAACGTAGATGCAGCCGCGGCCTGCGAACCCGAATCAGCTGAGCTCTACGAACGAAAGCCGGAGCGCTCCAGTCACATAAGCAATGGGTTGCTGAGTTTACCGAACAAATGGTATGGTACATCGCTGACCTACTATATGGGCAACTGGAGCTGTAGGGAAGGGAATGATTGGTCGAATCCTTCGAATCCTTGAAGGACTCAAGGAGGAGGCGCTAGTGAATTACTTTGCCATTATCACCTGTCTTATTTAGTTTCTGCTGTCGTGATTCATACAGCTTTTTCAGGTGTTTCCCCTGTTAGTTACTACTGTTTACTGTTGATGTCTGTTTACTATTTATCATTATACCCAAAAGCCTATAAACCCAACGCCCATTGCAGGATATTATATAGGCGCGGCATGAGGTTAGTTTACTATTAGCTCTCTATCTGCCAGGAACGGGCGCAGATTCAGGCGCCTCAGATCACTTAGTCGCCAGTTGGGCAAGGTTTGTGTGGGGCCGTGAATTTCAATTGCTTTTTTTAAACATGATGATGGCAATGCTCCGATCTACTCAGAGGGATTGGGTTGGCGGAATGTCTAGTCGATCCCTGAGTTCATTGTGCTAGGGATCGTGTTTGGCATGGCGGTTACTCGAGGTTCCCAGCTCATCGAGCTAAAACTAAAGAAGGCTTTATAATTACCTCTACTATTTTCGGTGTTCCTTATTATACTTATTATAATTTCAATGCTACGCCCCGCGGAGACCAGCGCACGGTGACAGAACTCATCGACTTGTTTTTTGTTAATGTGAAAGAGCAGAGCGGATGCAGAAGCGGGAGGGAGGGGGGCAAGGGGGGAGTGGAGGGGCTACGAGGCCAAAAACAGCAGGAAAAGGCGGGGGCGGGTGGGAAATTATAGGTGAAGGGTACCTGAGTTAACCCAATACGCCTGGGCCTGCGGCCTCAACGGATTATAGTATGGGCCCCAAAACCCTATTCTAATTGTTCAGGCCCCTATATTAAGAAACGCCCCGCTGCTTGCCGCTCAAACTGAGGCTAGAGCGGCGATGGAAGCTGACGACGCCTTTCCGCACGTATGCGCCACGCGTACCTCTGCGCTCCGAGACCAAGAACCCTTGAGGAGTTCTATACATATACATATACATATACATAATACATACACACCTGCAGGTATATATCTGTGTATATATATATATATATATATATATTATATACACATTTGTTATGAGGCCCCCAAACCCAAGGCCTTCATCGAGTTGAAATTTTGATCCCAGCTTTTCAGGGAACAGGTGCGGAAATGAATCAAAACTCTGAACAAATCATCCTGAACCTGATGCCAGCTCCTTGCTTCGCAGAGCTAGTAGAAGTCTGGTGGCTGCACCGCGCTTGGAAGAAACGGCGCGCAAGAAACATTGCAAAGAGTTGGGGTAGCCCAGCTATATTCGAGTAGAAAAGTATAATAGAACCTTGGCACCTTGTGGAGTTAGGAAGCCCGGCGAGAACAAGCTCTTGGTGGGGCGAGCGAAGATTTCGCCCGCCAGGTGCGTGGTGATCAGGATAAGAGGTGATAGGTCCTTGGACTTGAGACGTTACCGGATTTTTTATGTCTAGTGGCCTTCTTGGCTCACCATCGATCCAACTAACAAGATTGGAGAAGACTGCTTTGGCAATGCCGGCGTTCTTCATCCAATCACGGCCCCAAACTCTTGAAGTTCAGATATAGAATTTAGATCCCTGAAAACGATCTTGAGCAGGTGAATGTCATACTCGAACCACTGCAAAGTTGTAGGCTGCAGAGTTCATGCATACGGGTGCGGAGATGTGTGCTGGTAGATGCTGCTGTCAGTTGGTCCGTGACACAACCGGATCATTCGTCCTTCCCTCTTCCGTGTCGTAAGTGGGTCGGCACCTAACCCATTCTTTATCGAGGTCCCTTCTTCAAACCCTTCAGAACCTGTGCGGCCTCTACATTGCATTACCCGAACCCGGGCTTGTCATTGAGCCAATAGTCTTCTTCAGGGCACAAAAAGCCTGCCCAGACTTATATATCAAGCTCGAATCAAACCTCGGCAGTGATGTTGGAAACACTGTGCATTTTCCCACGTATAAATCCTGAACCCTAAAGTCCTAAAGGGCGAGAGAGTGACTGCTGAAAGGGCTTTCGCAGCCCGGGTTGTGTGTCAGGCATCGGCCGATTCGAATGTCACACGGTCTCGTAGCTTCTTGGGAAGGAGCGGGATTTTGGTGCAATCAAGGCATATACTATGTTCTGCCATGGTCATTTATGCTATATATCTATATTATAGTTTACTGTACTACATGTCTCTTCTTATACTGTGTCACACTTTACGGTGCTATTTCTAATTTCTGCTTGAGCTGCCTGTTTTACTGCCAAAACATAGATGGCTCTGAACCGAGCTTGTTAGGGTGCAGGGCTTTTAGGGTGAGTGGGGTTTATAGGGTTTAGCGCTTGGGACTAGGTTTGAGTACTTCGTTGAAGGAAGTGCAGGCTGACGTTTAGGGTTTGGGTCGCAAATACAGTGCACCCCTAGTACACCATGCATTGCAAACCTGCTTGTGCTGGAGGATGTCCAGAGTTGAAAGCCATTTTTCCGTCTCAGGGCTGATAGAGTGTTCTTGTTTGGTCCGGGTTCGTTCATCAAGATTTCACACTGGGTCCCCGATCCTCGAGATTTCCGCTGTATTTAGGGAGCCAGTCGAGCACGCTCAGCGCTCCACGAGAGCCAATTTGAACTTAAGCCAGGGCTAGCACATGCAAATGCATAGCTGTTGCACGACTGTCTTGCGCATTCCTAACTTTGCGCAACAAGCTATCAGACTGGTCTGGGTGCTTCTCAGCTATAACCAGCTATAGGACAGCCTCCATCTCAAATCCCGAGTCGCTTGGACCAAGATTACCCAAAGCGCAGGATCACTGGACGATCTGAGGCTAGACGACACACGGACCCAGGCCGAATGTCTAAGCGGGTGTTGCAACGTTGGGGCATGGAGATGTATAGTTTGCTCAAACACTGGCGGGGATGGATTGCAACAAACCTCTCGAGAATCAATATTCAGACAGATGCGAGCTGCAGGGGAATCGAGCAGATGGTTCGACATTACTTATAGAGCTTGGACAGGGGTGATGAATTTGGTTCGTAGATGTGAGTTTGCTCAATCTGCATTGTCAGAGATGCATGTTATCGGCCCCTACATTGTGCATGTAGCGGGTTCGAAGCGCTTGCACACGAGTTGCAATGCAAACCTAACTTCAAAACCTGCACTCTCGGCGACACGACAATAGCATCAGCCGTCGTTGTCATTCTACTCGCCACTATCTTCTGTGGTATCATTGGCACAGCGGCGGCTAGTACAATGGCAACACCACTTACTTTTGAGTCGGATGCAGTCTACGTTTTAAATTACGACCAGTTTTTACCTGAATTGATGCACAGCTGTCCGAGAAGGTTTGAGCCCAAGTGCATGCAAGCAACACGTCTTGAAGCCTGATGCCATCCAACGGCATACAGCATAATGCATCATGTGATCGATTGAGGGACTTGCCTGCTGAGTCAGGGATGAGTGCCGCATCCTGCGAGGCCCGTTCATCAGCAACAGCCAAGGCATGCTGAGCGATCCGGCCGCTAGCCTGCTTCGGGATTATCGGGGATTTTTTGGCAAGCAGTTCTTCTGATGCGGGCTTGGACTACATCGCAGTGGCCAGCAGCTCGAGCCATTGCTGTAGACCCTGGAAATGGATCTGTGTGCAGGAGGCTGACGAAGGCTATTCAAGTCTAAGTTTGTATTCACGAGCTGCTAACCACACCGCATGAGGCAGCATTCGTTGACGAATACCAAGACCAATTCCAGGACGTGGGCAGAACCACATGTCAGGAAATAAATCATCTTTGTTTTCATGTGCTTGCGAAGTCAAGGCTGCTGTAGTTTTAAAATTGCTTGTTGATCGCACCGCAGTGAGTTCATCGGGATTCTGCCGAGACACGGCAGCTCTTTCTGAAGCCTGGCTCAAAGAAGCCGCAGGATTAGTTTAATTGCAGATTGGTCTTTATAAGGGCTTATAGGGTTTCCTGGAGCTTTCTATAGATCCCGAAGTCGTGTTATCTAAACTGCTTGAAAGCGGGAGCCCCAGAGGGACCTTTTTTGAAAACCTTCGTCGTGTATCGTAGAAGTGCAGAAGGCCAAGGTCCTGTATCTTGTGGTACGCAGGTACTTTGTCGCAGACTTGGCTCACTTGCTCTGTTCGTCGCACCCGAAAGGAGCTGTGGGCGGATGAGTGCGCTTGGCTGATCGAAACCAGCACTTGCATTGTATGGTTTTCTGCAACCTTTGTTGCTCGGTTCAGTTCAGAGAGACAGCCCCTTTTTCTGCAAGGCTCCGACCTTTTGCTCGGCCTGCAAAGCCGAAGGAGGCCCTGCATACTACCGGGGCCGAAATAATTACCAATACTATTGTGAGGGTTCCTTACTCTAATTCTGGTATAATGGCCACATAAACCTACTGCAATCATTATAAGGCCCCTATAGTAAACTGTTCCGGAAGAGGACATCACATAGCCCTGCTGCAAAGCTTCTGTACCCCGGCTAATATACGGCCAGGCCGCAGCCCTCAAAAGCACTGTAGAGCATGATGCTGTAGTGTTCGGGACAAGACAGCTTCGTGGACGGCGAAAGTGCGTTCTGCCTTTCCGAATTCGTTCGAGCGTTTTGCGCATTTCTGTCCCGTGCGGTGATTTCGCAGCTGTGTCTTATGTGCTGGTAAATGTTCGACGGTGCGCAAAGGGTAGATGTTCGACATCTGATTGCTGTCTTGACCAAGCAGCGAGAACTGGGAAATCTCCGCCTGGCCTATTTGTGAAGTTACATTCCACTGAGGCTGCCCTGTTGACCGCTCTGATGTTCGGGACTTTCCTGGCAAACCGTCAAGAGCAGCAAAGCGGTGCCAGTGCTTTGTTCAGTCTGAGCCCCAGGATTTGAGCATCAGGGACGAGCATCGGATTCTGACCGGATCTTTCATCGGGCTGTGAGATTGCTTCGCCCAAGCGAGGTTGCCTGACACATTGAAACGCGCGCACACACACACAACCAGTTCGTGGCAAGACATCAGAAGCGCCTAAGAAACCCGTACTGGAAAGCCTGAAACCCTGGCACTAGCAACTCAGATCTGTGGAGATGCTTGGCACGGCAGATTGGTATTGACCTGATTAAGAAACCTTGGGCCTTTATTAGGCATCCTTATATGAATCCTACTATTGTGGGGTTATAGGCCCATGGTTTCTTAATCAGGTTCCTACATTATTGTATTAATCGAAGCACGGTGCCTTTCTTTTGCTGAGGTGGCCAGATGACCATCGGATTCCTCGGGCCCGGCGTTGGTTTCTCGGAGTGGAGTGGATGGCTGTTGGGCCTTTGGGGCAAGGGAGATCCATCCTAGGCTTCGGGCAAGGGAAAATGTTCTTTTGGGCTTCCCGTTATGGATCCAGATCCAGAACCAGTGCGCGACCGTCGAAGCGGCATGCCCCAAACTCCGCATTGGCCACTGGACTGTAGCCGCACGATGCAGGATCTTGCGTCACGACACTGAGTATTTACCAAATAAGTTAGTATACAAAGCTAAAGCAGCCGAAGCCGACCGTACGTTTGCTAAGAGACTCGGGCAAGACCGCTCCAGGACCCGGTCAAGAAGGGGCCTAGATAGGGACGTGGAGCCCTGGTGCTGGAGGGAGTGGTGGCGGCGCGGGATTTCATGTAAGAAAGCAAATAGGCCTGGGGCCTCCAGTCACAGTGTGTGTGTGTGTATGTGTGTATGTATGTATGTATGTAACCGTTGTCTGGATGTTTGCTTGCATGGATGGAAGGATGTACATGTGCAAGTAAACATGTGTGTCGCTTGCGTGTGTAACCGGGTAAATGAAAGCGAATATGTGAGTCATTCTGCAGCAATTACAAATTCAGCGTGATTCATTACACAGTTCAAGAAATAAACAAATATGTGTATATGCCATAGACGCATTGCATTACATATATATATATGCATGTATGTATACGTGCTGTTATATCCATATGTAGGTTTTGTTCGTTTGCTCTTCTGCTCTTCTGACTGTCAGCCCTTCTTTATCCAGTGTGTTTGTCCGCGTGTTTGTGAATCGATATGTCTTTGTCCGTCCCCAGGGCTCCACTTAGCAAAATAGTAAGCTACTAAACACATGTTATGTAACCCTGTAACCGACTGTTTAGCCAACTAGAGCCCCAGTCTGCGTGCGTTGGTTTCTACGAAGATTCACCGACAGATTCCTTGTGTGGTTTTGAGTGGGTCTTCGGAGATGTTGTGTGTTTGCTTCCACCGGCCGCTGTCTTGGTCTTGTGCTTGTTGGCTTGAACCTTTGATTGTTCCATGCATAAATATGCATGGGACTTTTTGATTTGGGCTCGGCGTGCACACATCTATGAATGTATACATGTTTGTACGTGTGTAAAATCGCATGAGATCTCTCGCTGTCGCTTTCTCTTCTTGCCTCTCTCGCTCGCGCGCTCTCTCTCTCTATCTCTGTCTAATCCTCTCTCTTTTTGCTGTCTCTGTCTCTTATCCCTGACATATGTATGTGTATACATATATATATATATATACATATGTACATATAAGTGTATGTATGTATATACACACACTCCTCGCACACACACCAGACAAATACTTGACACAGGCGCGCACACACACAAACACACACAAAGGGGCAAGCGACGCCCCCATGCAGATCCCTCAATTTCGAACCGACACCTGCTGTTTCCTTCCATTCAAGCCACAACCATCCAAGTCATGATGCGCTTCCGCTGCCGGCGGCGCAACGAAAGGACTTCCGGCCGCTGGCCCGAATTTCAGTGACAGCTTCCTTCCCCTTCCGAAGCCAAGCTCCGGAGGACCGGGAGGTATTGAAGGACTAGTCATTGGGGTTTGCCACCAGCTTTGGCATAAGAGTTCCAAAGGCTTTAGGTCAGAGAGTTCTCGCCGTTGGTTGCAGAACTTGCAGAGCCCGCGAACCGGCTGGCTTCTCGAGGCATTTGTCAGTTTAGACTTCGCTAGCACACGGGTGTTCTTCCCTGTCAGTCCAAGGTGCGAATTAGCTTGGTCTGTGCATGACTCGAAATGCAGCAGCACCCGAGACCTTCATCATCTTTATCCCAAATACAACGAGCGGTTGAGTGCACCCTCAGATTTTGCATCCTGTGTCGGCTTCCAAACCAGAACCTGCAGATTGTGTCACACAACCTAGGACATATAGCACACCCCCTCAATGCTCGCGTCTTTCCCCAAAGCTCCAAGACTTGAGGATTTCCCTAAACCTAAACCCTATTCACCATATTGGATATACGTTGACAATTGAACGCTCCCTTAGATTCGTTTCACTCAGCAGACTCCAAACCACATGCCTCGCCTGGATTGTCCGAGTGCGAGCGCCGAAACCCTATTCAGAATCTAGAAGTTTTCAAGGCAACCAGTCCCATCCTCACCCGCAACTTCCTCCCCACTGATATAGAAGCCATCATCACAAGGAGGGTTTACGAATTCTTCTTTATCGGGTCCTTATGATATGACTCTGTGAAATCCTCTGATCGCTGTGGAAACCTTGTTTTGACGTGCTGAAGCCGTTTGAAGTGCAAACCTTGTTCAGCAGGCCATGCATCAGTTTACCATAATCGGTGAGCAGATGCTTGCA